>JBBPBX010014574.1:0-50688 GCA_038048925.1 Garcialebias charrua
ATATATATATATATAATTTTGATGAAATGTGTTTTTCACATTGGCAAAGGACAACTTGAATTTCTGTCTGTCATAAAACTATTTGCTCCTAAGGGGCGGGTCTTTCTTTTCTAAATTTACTTAATTTGGTTGAATCACCTGTCAAATAAGAGTATACAACACTGATTGGCTGTAAGTGTTTTTGAATTTAACCCGGCCAAGTGTAAAATCGTTTTATTCCCACACCAGTAGGTGGCGGTAATGTACCTTTCAGTTGTTTGCCAACCGCGCCAAAAAAGAAATCAAGAAGAAGAATCGTTTTATTCTGGCTTGCTGGTTGTGGAGGAGGGAGAAACTAGTACAATGGCCTTTGCTGGCCTTTCAACCGAGGACCTGTTAAGAAAACTTAAAGATGAAGGCATAGAAGTCTCAGAAGCAGAAGAACAGAGATTCAGAGGTAAGCTAAAATAAATAACGTATGTATGTATCTATAAATTAGCCGTTAGCCAAAATTAGCATAATCCTAGCTAAGCTAACCTACGCACTAACTTTAAAACTGTGTCTTTGTTGTTTGGTTTAAAATAAAATGGCGCAATAAGGAAATGACAAATTATTCTCTGGTTAATTTGTGTTGTTAAAGCTTCAGTATGTAGCTTTTTTTATGAACATATTTCTTCACTCTGTCACTACCTCCTGACAGACTGATGTTAGCCAGGTAATCTCTGAAAAAAAAATAAAAAAAATATTGTCCCCTTGCTTCTCCAGGTGGTAAATAAGCATTTCTAAAAAGAAAAGGTGACCCGCCATTTTCCAGCCAATAAAAACAGAGTTTGTAACCAGCCAATAAAAACAGAGCTTGAATTTGAATCAGCCAATAAAAACAGAGCTTGAATTTGAAATTCAACAGACCACAAGGGGGCAGAGCCACATATGGCTCTGAGGGGGAGGGATCAGAATGCTTTGCCTGTTGAAAATATTTCTAAGTGCTGCAGTTCTACAGAAACTGCATACTGAACCTTTAAAGGGTGACCAGACAAACCCCAATTTATAGGGACCGTTTTGGACTAGCTGTCCTCAGTTTTATAGTTTTATGAACGAGATAAAAATGCTGCGTCATTCATGTATATACAGTTATAACGGTAGGCGGGAATAGCGTGAGGCGTGTTACGCACAACAACTAAAGTAGATAGTCGCACGGCTAAACGTTGCAAAGGAAAAAAGAAGAGCACATCATTTAAAAAAAATAAATATAGCAGACAGCAAACCATCCACTAAAGCTGTCCTGTGCTATGGTATGCGTGAATTTATTTATGTTGTTCGAACTGCGTTAATCATTGTCGTGATGAATATGTGTGTCGTGGTCGGAAAGTGTTGACGACAGAGTCACTGTGTCCAGAAAAAATAACGAAGCTAGAATGTGTTTTGTTTTACTAATAACGAGGACCCAAATGCTAGAAGCTAAAGCTTTTACTAACAAACAGAACAACAAAAGTCACGACGAGAGGACAGAGGGTAGCTGCTGCTGGTGAGAGTGGGATAAATAACACGACAGGCTGTTTATTTTTCCTATGGTGACACGTCACAATATGCAGTGAAACCTAATTTTTATTTATTTTTATTTAATTTCAGATTTATGGTCATCTTAGTTTGTTAGTTAGTTTATGCATTTCTTTACAAACTAAATAAATATTGATTCTTTTTTTAGGCTATATGCATTGTCTGATAAAAATGAAAGTAATTCCAACGCATTTGGTTGATGATCCAGTGCTTATTTCAACTGATGACTAACTTTAATCTAGTAATTTTTGTCAAATATGAGAAACAAAAGCTCAGAATATTGTTCAATTAAAATCAGGATTATTATTATTTTTTGCCATGCATTGTTGAACATGACTGTTTTACTCTTTCAGATAATGAAGTGGATGGTGATACAGTTGACTGTGGCCTCACAGAGAGCATGATTGCAGTACTTTTTCAAGGATCTTTCAAGAAGCAACTGAAGTTTAACCAGTTTTTGTCCAAGCAGAAGGAGTTGGTAATAACACTTGCTTTAGAGCCTGTGCCTCCAGAGGAATATCAGCAAAGTACTTCAACAGCTTCATCCAGGTAAATGTATGAATACAGCTTCAGTTATCCTTAGTGTCCATATAGTTGGTGTGAATTAAATAGATTTCCTATGTACTTGGATATAAAATCTTACTTAAAGTATTAAACTTAAAAAATATTAGGAACATAGTCTTTAGATGCATGTCAAATATTATAAATGCATTTATTTTTAGTTGATCAACTTTCACGTTGTTAAGTTAAACAGACAGTGAAAAAATTGTGTAAGTTAATTTTCAACCAGAAAATTTAAAATATATATTTTACTTTACAGGCTTGCAACTAGTGTGGGACTGCCTGCTACTTTTGACATCCCAGCATTTCCCAAAGCTCTGCAAACTAAACTTGACAACAAAGAATCGTGCCAGAAAAACCCCAAAGACAGACACACAATAATCCGAGTCCTCTATGAAGCTGTTGGACAGTACACAATGTAAGTTTTTTTTTCCTCCCAAAATCAACTATATTCCTTAATATTAGGATTGTGTTGACTGTTTTGTTTTACAATAACGCAAATGTTAACACTTAACCCGCCATTGTTTCAATTTGTGCATGTTGTAGGTATCCCACAAATGCAGAATATGTCCAGGCTGTAAAGATGTTAATTGTGAAGTACCCCTTTCTTAGGGATTATGAGGGAAATGGTGATGTAAGTGAAAACGTACAGCAATATACTGTATTTAGTGTCCTCAGCATTAGGGATTTCACAAGGACAGAATAGTTCCTGTCTGTCTGGACAGCATTAATGTAATAATAAGCTATTGTTTACATTCTCAGTGCAGAGTGAGTTGTTACTATCATATATGTCTCTCTTTCAACCAGCATACATGGCACATGTCTCTGAAGCGTAAATTTAAATTTGAGCGTGCACCCCTGATTGACAACGATGAAGTGAGACGTATTAAGGAGAAGTTTGGGTTTATGGCTTCAAGGCAGCCTGTTGAATCTGCTAGAACAAGTGAGAGAAATGTTTTCAAGGTCAGAGCAGGAGAACTTCTTAAAGGAAGGGGAACTATCTTGATTTACTTACAATATACAAAACAACACCATGAAATATTTGTATAGTGTCCAAAATAGATTAAAAATACAAACACAAATATCTGTAGGTGTTTGTTAATATACCCAAGACACATACTTGCATTTTTACATTACATGAGAAAGCCCTCACACACTTTACATAATTTTTCAACATTAAACAAATCATAGAAGATTTATATAAGATCTGCTTGATTTGTTTTATAAGTATGTGGTCAGTTAAAGAAGTCAGTGGTCAGATCTTTAAATAATATAAAGGGCATTCCCAATCTTAAATATTACAGTTCTAAGTGCTAGAGATGTATTTAAATCAAATTTGCTATTGTGGACATTATTCCTTTTCATTCTCATTGTTTAGGTTCCTGATGTCCTTGGTGAGGATCCGTTTTCCATTGAGGCTCATGTGAAGGTCTTACACAGCCAGTACCAGAAGGTGCAACCAGACACGAAAATTGTCAAAGATCGTATGCAACAGACCTTTGCCTGGCGGCAAAAGGAGATTGCAGATGGGATGACTTTGGTAGACACGCTTGAGAAGTACCCTTTCTTAAGGACGTTTACGGGTGTAAGTACCTTAACGTGAAATAATTTTTTTCATCCTGGTGTGGAGTACATTAATCTAGACAAATGTGATGTGCTATGTGTAACAACTGTGTCTGAGTGCTTAGGGGAGTCGTACTGTGGGTTCTTGTTCGATCCCCCATTCCATCCGTTTCAATTGTTGTGTGCTTGGGCAAGACACTTCACCCACCTTGCCTGTTGGTGGTCAGAGCACTCGGTAGCGCTGGTGCATGGTGGCCTCACCTCTGTCAGAGTGCCCCAGGGCAGCTGTGCCTACATTGTAACTTACCACCATCAGTGTGTGAATGAATAATGTTTGAAAATTGTAAAGAGTCTTTTAGTGTCTAGAAAAGTTCTATGTAAGACTAATTCATTGTTGTTGTTTTCTATTATTATTATAACAACAAAGTTAGATTTATTATGTCTTGTTCTTTCTGACTAAGTCCTAAATCTGTATTTATATTATTTCTGTCTATTTCATTGTATGTAAAAGATTAAGCAGTAAAAGAATGTTTGCAGAGGCTTCTTAAGCTACTTGTGTTCATCTGTATGTGGCTTTTTCAGGTGTACAATATGTTTTTAAAAACAAATTTATTTTAATTTAAATAAGTAAATGTACCAGAAAGGTAAATGTTTTAACAAAGTTTGAACAAGTGGTATTCAGTCAAACTGTTAACAGCACAATATTTGTTCTTCTGCAGCTGTGTGATGAAGTGCAGCGTATTCATCCTGCAGTAGGAAGCATGCAACAACGATTCAGTGAAGGTTTTGCCTGTATTGTGCCAAAAGTTCTTCATCTGGCCCAGGGGAAGTCACCTCTGTACCAGCTTTACCAGGAGGCAAGAAAGGAGGCCCTCACTGAAGAAGTACCAGGTACATTATATGTTGTTGTCCATTCTGCTGTGTTTTCAGGTTCACATTTAAAATTCTTATTTCTCTTGTTTATTTTGTGTATGTTGTTGGTTAGGTATACTGTATAGCAATAAAGCAAAATAAATTGCAGCGTAAGACTAATGACTATTTTCAGCTTTTTGCTAACAAATTTAAAATGCTTTATCAAAATATGAAGAAATAAAATGCTGAATAAGTATCATCTTTTGTCTCACAGATATTGACCTAAGAGCTGCCCTTATTTTTCTACCGTACGTCTTCAGGGAGAAGATGGACCTTTTTATCTTGCTTGGAGAGGTATGTCTTGCAACTTGCAAATATCTGTTGTTCAACTTATACAGCAAAGTTAGTGTCTGAAACATTTCTATAGTCTATTTTTGATATATTTTATATTAAAACAAATCTATCTGAAAGGATGCTGTAATTGCATTGGGTTAGAATACACATGATTTGATGTAATTTACACTACATTTTATCCCCCGCTGTAAGGCTGTTGAGTTAATTTGCTGTTTTGTGTTTTGTTTTCTTTTCTTTTTGATTTCATACAGTGTGAATCTCAATCCCCATACCCAACAATTCACTTGACTGGTCAAGACTGGAAAGTGTTGTTTACCGGGAGAGCTCCGAACATCGTGAAAGCAGACGGTGTTGAGGTGTGTCGCACTCAAACAGTTGATGAAGGGATCATCTCAGCCTTTTGCAAATACTTCGTCTTCAATCTGGCATACCCAAGGCACCTGAAGAACACTCTAATGTTCCTCCAAAGGTACATTGCAAGAATAGTTGTGAATGGGGACCAGCCTCTGCCGTTAACAGTCACAAGGAAAATAAATCTCCTCTATTGACACTATGCCTCGTCCCTACCGATGCCCCAAATGCTCAATGAGAGCTTTCACCTTGATGAAGCTGATTCAGCACATAGGACTTATTCATGCACATGAAGCCAACTTTAAAATTACATGTGGACTTGATGATTGCCAGTCCACATTTACAAAATATGAGTCTTTTAGACGACATGTGTACCGAAAACACAGAGACAAAATTTTAGGGTCTGACAATGATTGTGGTGAAAGTGAAAGGGAGGTTGTCATTGATAACTTGGCTGAGCCTTTGACAGAAAATGTTATTGATAGTCCTCCCTCTTATGGTGAGCTGTTAACTAGTTTCAAGGACAATTTTTTTCTGTTTATTCTGAAATGCAGGGAAAAAAATCATCTTCCAGTTTCTGTTCAAGAGGAGATTGTTGACGATGTTAATTTTTTAATGTGTTTTTTCAAGGAGAATTACGATGCTTTTATTGCTTATCACATGCAGAAAATTGGCTTTGATATCTCAAAGAGTCCAGAACTAGAAACTGTCATACATTCTAATGATTTTTTTATTGAAGCGACAAAGGCTATTCGATCTCCATATTTGATGAAAAAGCATTGCAAATCCAAGCTTGATATGATTGAGCCTATCCACTGTAAATTAAGAAACTCGGAAGGACAGACTGTTGGTTCATTTTCATATGTACCCATTGATAAAGTGCTGAAAAGTTATTGTTCACATGATGATGTTCAGGATAAAATATTTTCTGCGAGTAATCCAGAGACAGATGAGTTTCTAACGGACTATTGTGATGGCAGCATTTTCAAACAGCACCCTTTTTTTAAAGCTTATCCAAATGCACTGTGCCTGCATTTTTATGAAGATGAATTTGAAGTAGTAAATCCTTTGGGGTCGAAACGAAACAAACACAAGCTATGCACGTTTTATTACAGCGTAGGCAATTTGGACAAAAGGTATAGATCTCAGCAGAGACACATTCATTTAGCATTATTGGTACGATACTCCTTTGTTAAAAAGTGTGGCTTGAATGTCATCTTAAAGCCTTTGCTAGCTAGATGATCTTGAAAAACTCGCTACTGTTGGCTTTACATTAACAATTGATGATACAGAGCACACAATTCGGGCTGCTGTTGCAACTTTATCTGGTGATAACTTGTCGGCTCATATGATTGGTGGATTTTCAATGTCTTTTAACTCGGGTAGAATTTGTCGCTATTGTATGGCTACTCATAACGATATTAACCACTTTTTCAAGGAAGACAGCTTTGTTTTAAGAACATCTGAAGTTCATCAGTGCCATCTTGAACGCATTCGACAAAATCCTGAAGATAAAGCAACTTACGGTGTTTATAGTTCCTCTCCTTTTGACAAGTTACATTATTTTGATGTAACAAAAGCTTTACCACCTGACATAATGCACGATATGTTGGAGGGTGTAATTCCACGTGTTATGAAACTAGTCATTTGCAAAGCTCAGACAGAAAAACACACAACAATAAAAGAGATAAATGAAGAACTGCAAAATATATGCATTGGTCAAAACGATAGAGCTAATAAACCAGTGCTTTTACCAGAAAGACTACAGAAAGTTGGTGTCACTGGATCTGCTTCTCAGAAATGGTGCCTTTTTAGGTTGTTGCCTTTTGTGATGGCACCCAAAGTTCCGCCCACTTGTAAATATTGGCATGTTTTTCTGTTATGCCGTGAGATTACTGAGATTGTCATGGCACCAAAGGTGAGACGAGATCATCTTTTAATGTTAGATTTACTAGTTCAAGAGTTTCTGACAGAAATGAAAGAAGTGTTTGGAGATGTTATTACTCCTAAGTGTCATTATTTGATTCATTATGCAAGACTGATGGAAATGTATGGACCTCTGCGTTCATTGTGGTGCATGAGATTTGAGGGAAAACATCAATATTTTAAAACTGTGGCTCATAACTGTAGAAACTTTATAAACATTGCTAAAACTCTGAGCAACAGACACCAACTTAGACAGTGCTGGGAATTTTCCCAACAAAGTTGTCTGGATGAATTTGAAATTGTGCCTGGAAAAAGTGTAGCAACTCCATTTTTATCTTTGCCTGTTGAACTGCAGAATGCCCTCATGGCTAATCACAACCTCTGTAATGTTGATTTTACAAACAAAGTTTTCCAACGTGTGTCTGAAGTCAGAGTCAACTGTGTTAAGTATGCCATCAGAGATGTATTTATTATAGATGTTCTGCATTCAGAAGCAGTGCCACTATTTTGGCAAATAAAATACATCTTCAACATTGACACCTTATGGATTCTCTGTGGGAAAATGCTGATCCCTCAATCGTATGACCGCCACTTTCATGCATACAGACTCAAAGTTGACTCAGAATGGACTTTGCTGAAAGCAGGAGATGAAATGGACTTTCAGCCAAATGACACTTATACTGTTGATGACATTTTGTATGCCACAGTTCGACATTCTTTGTAAGTTTTAAATGAAGTGTGAAAATGGAAAATAAAGTTTATTTTTGAAGTTATCTGTGATTATGTGTGATGGTTTACACTATAAAAGTCAGTGAAAGAAAAGCCCCCCCCCCCCTTTTTTTTGTGTGTATCTTTTTAAGAGGGTACAAAATTGTCACTAAAGGTACAATTCTGACCTTTATAAGGTACGAACTACAAGGGTACAAATAAGTACCCACTAAAGGTACAATTCTGACCTTTATAAGGTACAAACTACAAGGGTACAAATAAGTACCCACTAAGGTACAATTCTGACCTTTATAAGGTACAAACTACAAGGGTACAAATAAGTACCCACTAAGGTACAATTCTGACCTTTATAAGGTACAAACTACAAGGGTACAAATAAGTACCCACTAAGGTACAATTCTGACCTTTATAAGGTACAAACTACAAGGGTACAAATAAGTACCCACTGTTGAGGGTACATTAGCAGTACCTTTGAGGGTACCACCCCAGTGACAAGCCAATGTACCCTTTAAGGTACAATCGAGTACTTTTTTTTCTGACAGTGAAGTTGCTGCTGATCTGTTCATGTTGCTGTGTTGTTGAGTGTTTACATTTTAATAATATTGAACTGTATGAAATGGTAAGTGTAATTACACATCCGCGCCAGTAGGGGCAGTGGCGCTGTTATTCTCAGACTGAGCGCGCAGAATAGTTTTTTCACAGAGTAAGAAGCCACAGCACAGCAGCGCATGAGAAGTTTTAGAAAGTGCAGCGAAGATACAGCATTAGGGCTGGACGATATGGCCAAAATTTTTATCACGATATAGTTCTTAATTTCGGTCGATATCGATATAATTCGATATCGATATAAACAATATAAAAGCCTAAAAAAAACTATAAACTATACAAATAAATTGATGTTCACCTTGTATTTGTATTTAGCCTCCAAAAAGATGGAAATCACCATCAAATAAACATAAAATTCTCAACCCAATAATTCTGTCGGGTCATGGACAGTTTTTTATAGAAACGTTTCACCCTCCATCCAGTTTCCAGATGACCCAACTGAGAATTACAGGTATTGGATTTGGTACCTGGATTATTGAGCATGAACGTTCTCGGCATAAAATTCTCAACTGTGTCAATATTAATAGTTTTAACTTTAAACAAGAACTTTAAAATTTACAGCATTGAAATTCATAGTTAATTAAATAAAACTTTTGGGTATAGTTATTGATGAGAAGCTGACATGGAAATCTCATGGAAATTACTTAAGAATAAAAATAACAAAATCAATTACATTATTGTATAAAGTAAAATAGTTTTTGAATGACAAAGTTTTGAATATATTGTATAATGTAATGATTGTTCCATATTTAATCTGTTGTATTGAAGTTTGGGGAAAAGCATGCAAAACTATTACAAATCCTAATTTTATTTTACTAAAAAGAGCTGTAAGAATTATTATTAGGAAGTGCTATGGTCACCCAACAAATATATTATTTCATCAATTGAAATTATTAAAATGTTATGATTTGGTTGAACATAGTATTTTACAAGTCATGTATAAAACTAAAAAAAATATTACCCCCAAATATTCAATTACATTTTGTTTAAAAAGTTATTAAACCCTGAAGGGAATGTAAATGTTTGTAAAATCTTCATTTAGAACTAGTGTGAAGGAGCTGAGTTTTAAATCAGGAAACAGGATTGTGTTGACTTGATATCATCATAAACATTTATAAAACTATTTATATGTTTTAAAAGATGATTAAATCAAAGTTGTTGGGAAGGTGTGGTGCAGGTGAAGTGAAGGTTGTTTGTAGTTATTTTGTATTTTTTAAACAAGGGGCAGATATTATAACACTATTTTCGTCTTTCTGCACCTTTTCATTCAGTGTTTTTCTTTCTTTTTATTCTGATGAATCTGTTTTATTTTCAATAAAAAAAAACATGCAGCACTGCTGGGGCTGTTTGTTTACGTCGTAGTTTCAGGGAAACGTTGGCTCAAACTTTATTCTTCATCTTCTGACTCTCATCATATTCTATCGAGTGGAAACTCTTCAGATTAAACAAGTTAGATGTTTCCACCGCTAGTTAGAACGACTCCGTCACGTTTTGAAAAATAAACAAACCGAGTAGGACTCGCTGCAGATGAGACCTGCAGTTTAACAAAACCGAACTACGTCCACACCGACGAATTAGTCTTTCCTCTCATCAGTGATGTCGTCTGCTTTCTCTTCGCTTGTGAAACTTTGTTCAGTCACATTCTGACGGTCATGAGCACTCGTTTGACTCGTTTTGAAGCGAAAACTTAACGCGCTTTGGAGACTAGCTTAGCTTTTAGCCTGCTACCGCTAACGCCTGCTGCTGGACTGAGCGCTGCGTAACAACGACGTCATCACGCACGTTTTGTGTCACAGCTTTTTCTGTCCGGGCGGGTTGTTGAAGCAGCCGCTCCAACCCGAACAGAAAGAGAAAAACGTCAGAAAAAGTTGTAAAATCCTATCGAAATATCGAAAATATGCTTAAACTTCATATCATCGTTATTGAATAAAAGTATATCGCGATATTTATCGTTATTGAATTATCGTCCAGCACTATACAGCATGGAGAAATATTTAACAGGGATGAAAAGAAAGGCGAAGACAGACGAAGATATTGAGAAAGCAGGTCCCCAGAAAGCTAAAACGAGGAAATATGACGAAGCGTATTTAGCGCTTGGCTTCACTGTGACGAAGGTGGGAGATGAGGAAAGACCGGTGTGTCTGTTATGTCTTAAAATATTAGCAGCGGACAGCATGAAGCCTAATAAATTAAGACGTCACTTAACCACATTACACCCCAATCACGCTGATAAGCAAAGTATTTTCAGCATAAATATTATTATATAAATAATCCAAAGAAGAAAAAAAAAATCTGTCAGACCAGGTTGGACTCGAACCTGGGTCGTCTGCGTGAAAGGCAGTGGTCTTAACCATTGTCCTATCTGACATATGTGGAAATCTGCAGGTCTACTCTATTTAAAGGAAACGCTCCTCCTGAATTAGTATCGCATTTTAAGACTACCGTAAAAACTGGACTATAATACGCAGTATTTTTGCTCATTTGAATGTCCAGCGTATTAAACACAGAAGAGTATTATTTATGGATTTTTCCCCATATTTTTAGACTCATTTTTCGCTCTGATTCTTCGTTTTTCATTTTTGGCGAAAATGGTGCAGTACCAATTTCGGCCGCTATAGAGGCGCTGTAGGCAGCAGCCAGCAGAGGACTCAGAGAGTGAAGAGGAAGAGGGGCCACTTCCAGAAGTTTCTACTTGCTGTATCCGAAAAAAGCCTCCTTTGTTCGGACTGATGACTGTCGCTGCCCGCTCCCTGCTGTGGATGTAGCTGTTTTTGTTTGCAAGATACCACTCATAAACCACACCGCGGATTTTTAAATCCAGCTGATTTCACATTTGGTTCAGCTCAGGAGCCCGTCTGCTATAGTGAGGTAAGAAATATATTTTTAAGCGTTTATTTAGCTAAATTTAAAGAAACAAAGCGTCCGGTTTGACCCGCCTGGCGCCTGCATAAAAGTCAGCGAACTTTTTTTTTTTAATCCAGCTGATTTGAACATTTCGTTAAACTCAGGAGTACGTCTACTATTAAGTCAGCTCAGAAATATATTTTTTAAGCGTTTATTTAGCTAAATTTAAAGAAAGAAAGCGTCCGGTTTGACCCGCCTGGCGCCTGCCTAAAATTCAGCGAACTTTTTTTTTTTAAATCCAGCTGATTTGAACATTTCGTTAAGCTCAGGAGCCCGTCTGCTATGAAGTCAGCTAAGAAATATTTTTTTTCTCGCAAAGAAATAATTGTTTTACCGTGTTTCCTTGTGAAGATCTTCGTACTCGCTTGCTTCTGTCGCCGCCATCTTGATTAGGGCAAATGAGGCGCTGACGCGTCGCGTGGTGATGACGCGTATTAAACTCCGAGGCGTATTGTGTATGTTTTTTTCTTGTTTATTGTTAATAATTGGACAAAGCGGATTAAACACCGGAGCGTATTTTCCTCCTGCGAATACGGTACATAAGTATCACGTTTTCACTACATAGTATCACGTTTTTACTACTTATTATCACGTTTTTACTACATAATTATCACGTTTTTACTACATAGTATCACGTTTTTACTACATAGTATCACGTTATTACTACTTAGTATCACGTTTTTACTACATAATTATCACGTTTTTACTACATAATTATCACGTTTTTACTACATAGTATCACGTTTTTACTACATAGTATCACGTTATTACTACTTAGTATCACGTTTTTACTACATAATTATCACGTTTTTACTACATAATTATCACGTTTTTACTACATAAGCTCCAAAAAAATATTTTCATGGTTGAATGCAATGCGCTTCCGTACAATTCCCATATTCTTCCAAGAAACTCGTCTTTATCAGTCTCTTAAATGTACACAGTGATCTGGCATTCTTAACAGTATATTTCAAACCATTCCACAATCCTATACCCTGAATTATTGTGGATCGTTCCTTCAAACTACTACTAAAATAATTGTTCGGTTCATCATCTCAGGGCAGGATAGGTCTGACAAAGTGACGGCTCAAGATCCAGTTTTTAGTTTAGGAGGTTTATTTCATGCAGGAAAGCCATCAAATGCATACAGACTTCATCCATCCTAATCATCACAGCTGCGTTAATAACACTCCTTAAATAGTCCCTCGTTGATGACGTACGTGAGAGCGCACAATACCTCACGTGACTAATCTCAACACCCCCACTCGCTCTCACTGTACAAAAATCACAAAATATTTACATTATACACAGTCATTATTTTACACAATTTTTTTTTTTTTTTCAGTTCATTGTATAAAAAGGAAAAAATAAATATATACAACACTGTACAACGACATTAATTTACATCCCCAAATATGAAATGTACAAACTTCTGGATTTTCACTCTTGTAGATGGTTTGGTAAAAATGTCTGCAACCATATCTATGGTTGAACAATAAACAATTGTTATTTTGCCAGCGTCCAATGCAGACCTGACAAAATGATATTTTATGTCGATGTGTTTGCACCTTTGACGGTGTACAGGGTTCTTTGATAGAGCTATTGCTCCTTGGTTATCCCCAAATATTGTCACTGGCATGCATACACAGTCTTTGTCCATTGCACTTAAGAGCTGCATAAGGTAAAGACTTTCCTGTGTTGTTGCTGCCAGGGCCATATATTCTGCCTCACATGTTGATAAAGCCACTGTTTGTTGCTTCTTTGACTTCCATGAAATAACAGGTCCATTTTTGTTAAGGCTGAAACAATAACCTGTAGTGCTTCTCCTGTCACTTTGTTCTCCTGCCCAGTCTGCATCACTATATGCTACAAGTTGAAGTTTCTCTTCACACCTCTTATAGCATAAGCTTTTATCCATGGTCCCTTTCAGATACCTCAGCACATGTTTAGCTGCGATCAGGTTACATTCTCTTGGTTGAGCTAAACACTGTGAAAGTCTGCTCACAATCCAACTAAGATCAGGTCTTGTGCATGTCGTAACATAAATCAGGCTACCCACAAGCTCACGATAATGTCTCGGATCAACAGGTTTACTTTCACACTCAAAGTTTAACTTCTGTTCACATGGGGTGCACCTCGTGCTACATTCAGACATACCAAATCTTTCAAGAATTTTCTGTATGTACATCTTTTGGTTCATTTTTACTTCACCATCTGTCTGTGTAAAGTCAATGCCCAAGAAATATTTAAGTGTTCCCATGTCCTTCATTTTGAACCTTGTTTTCAGCATTTCTTTTACTCTGTTTATCAAAAGATCATCATTTGCAGCTATGATGAGGTCATCAACCCAAAAAATAATAATGATTCTCTCATTTAAGTTTTGTCTTGTATAAACACAGTGATCAGCAGGATTCTGTATGAAACCATTTTCATCCAAATAGTCATGGAGCATTTTATACCAGTTGCGTCCTGATTGTTTTAAACCATACAGTGATTTGTTTAATTTACACACTAGTTTTTCATCTGAATCCGTGTTGACTTCAAAACCCTCAGGCTGCTCTACGTACACCTCACAGTCAATAGGAGCATGTAAATAGGCCGTCTTAACATCCATTTGATGTAACTTTAGATTGTACTGAGCTGCCATTTGCATTAAGCTGCGTACAGACGTCATACTTGCTGTTGGTGCGAATGTTTCTTTATAATCTATACCAGCTACTTGACTGTAACCTTTCGCTACATATCTGGCCTTATAGGTTTCAGTTCCATCTATGTTACTCTTAATCGTGAAGACCCATCTACCCCCCACTGCATTTTTATTTTCTGGCAGTCTGGTCAGTGTAAATGTTTTGTTCTCTGTTAAGGATTCCATCTCTTCTTTCATTGCTTCTATCCATTTTTCAGCTTTAGGTGAATTTATTGCTTCTCTGTAACTTTGTGGTGTACTAAACACTGAACGATAGCAATAGTCAACATTTATCTCTTCATCATCAGCATTCCCAGCCATACATTCATAATCTTTTAAATATGCTGGTGCTTTTCTTTCTCTTTCAGAATGTCGTAAACCAGGTTCATCTGCATTTTGTTCATCACTTGTGCCTTCTTCTTCTGAAATAGGTTCAGATGAGACCTCTTGTGTTTCCTGTCTAACACTTGTGCTCTCTACACTCACTGCAGGCTCAGTAGAACTCCCATGTGCTCCCTGTGACACCTGGTGTTCTGCTCTTAATTCTGGCTTAACAGGGATAGTTCTTCTATATCTAAAAACATCATCAAGCATGTCAGGATCATCCTGAGTTTGCCTTTCATTCATAATCTGAGTCTGCCATTCATTCATAGTTTAAGTTTGCCATTCATTCATAGTTTGAGTTTGCCATTCATTCATAGTTTGAGCTACAAATTTAACCAGTCGATGTTTGCAGATTTTTCCTGTGTTTGGGTAATAGACTAAATATGCAGGGCTGTATTTATCATAACCCACAAAGATACCTTTTTCACACCTCGGATCCAGCTTTTTCTTAATTTGTCTATATGTATAGCACACACACCCAAATTCTTTCATTTTAGAAAGGTCAGGCACCTTTCCTGTCAGCAGGTAATATGGAGTCTGTTTCAGACGATTGTTGAAACACCTGTTTCTAATTACTGCAGAAGCCATTACAGCATAAGTCCACAACTCTTTAGGTAGATTACTTTCTATCAACATACATCTCGCCATTTCAAACAATGTTCTCCAGCTTCTTTCAGCTGTGCCATTCTGATGCGGTGAATAAGGTGCAGATGTTTCATGTCTGATAGAATTTTTACTCATTAAAGACTGAAAGTCTTTTGACGTGAACTCTGTACCATTATCGGATCTAATGCATTTTATTTTACCATATGGGGCAACATCTGCAATAAACTTTTCAGTAGCTCTAGCTGTGTCACTCTTAGCTTTAAGGAAATAAACAAATATAGTACCAGAATAGTCATCTGTAAATGCTATTGTGTACCTGAAACCGCCTTTTGCAGCTGGCTCAATAGGACCAGCTAAATCAGTATGAACTAATTCAAGAGCGTTTTCTGCTTTTGCATCAGCTTGTCTGTTTCTGTATTGACAGAATTTACCCAAGATGCAAGTTTCACAGTCTAGGTTCGTTTTATCACCCTTCCCTTTAATTTTCATGCCTTTTACCACATTTTCTAATTTTAGCAGGTCTTGGAAATTGCAGTGGCCTAAAATTTTGTGCCACTCCTGAATGTCATAACAACCTGAAATCACATTACTTTGTTCATCCTCATAATTTTCATCATTTTTATTGTCATTGTCAAATATGTCTAGATAATAAAGTCTATCATAGACACTGATGTCAAACCTTGTACCGTCCTTGGCGATGAGTTGACTGCATTCTTGGTTGAAGTTGACCGAGGCTCCCCTGGACGTCGCCGCCTTCACAGAAAAAATGTCTTGTGGGTACGTTGGGACGTACAACGCCCGTTTGATCTCCACCTTCATTCTTCGTCCTTGTGTGTCCCGCAGCCAGACCTCCGCGTCACCTCTCTTCACCGCCACACCATTCGTCCTGGTCCCGTCAGCGAGCTCGATGAAGTGTTGTTCTGGTTCAAACGTGTCATCCCAGCGTTTGAACCTGTTAACATCAGTGATGATGTGTGAGGTCGCTCCGGTGTCCACCATCAGGCCTCTCTGTTTCCGTCCGCTGATCCGTGCGTCGTTTGTCTTGAATGCGAATGAGTGATCATCCTCCACTTCATCGGTCGCTTGGTTCACATTCTTCATCTTCTTTCGCCAACAGTTACTCTCTGCATGACGTGGACTCTTACACACACAGCACCACTGTTGCTGCGTTTTATTCTTTGGACACTGCTTTGCTCTGTGTCCCCTCAGTCCACAGCTGTAACAGATGAGCTCCTCGTTTCCTTCTCGTCTTCGCACTGCTCTGCTCCTGTAGCTTCTCAGCTTCTTTAGCGCTTGCTCATTGAGGGCGTAGGCGCTCCGGCTCAGGTTCTCCTTCTGGGCCTGCTGCTCCAGCTCCAGAGCTCTGCTCTGCTCTTTGGTGGCGTCCCGTTCTGAAGGGACTCTCATGAGCTCGTAGCTCCGTTCGTCTCCGTCGGAGCATAGTCTTTGCCAGCGACCTTCCTTGTCCCCCCTGGGCCCATAACCTGTTAGATTCATCATCTCAGGGCAGGATAGGTCTGACAAAGTGACGGCTCAAGATCCAGTTTTTAGTTTAGGAGGTTTATTTCATGCAGGAAAGCCATCAAATGCATACAGACTTCATCCATCCTAATCATCACAGCTGCGTTAATAACACTCCTTAAATAGTCCCTCGTTGATGACGTACGTGAGAGCGCACAATACCTCACGTGACTAATCTCAACAATAATAATGCTTCACAAACATCTCAATTCCTTTAAGAAAATATACACTCTCTCTTTTAACAAAAAGTGTTTGAATATTGTCAGGCAACATGCCTTTATGTGCCTTATACATAAGCAACAAAATGTTATACTGTAATTAACCAAATCATAGAACTTCAAAATTTTCAGTTGATAAAATAAAGTAGTCGACGGATATCTATAGTTTTATTTTCATAATAATTCGTACAGCTCTTTTCTGTAAAATGAACAAAGGATTAGTTATAGTTTTACATGCTTTACCCCAGACTTCAATACATATATATTTATATATATATTTACGAACACGCGCGCGCACACAGGAGCTAAAGCATGCGCGTGTAAAGTTGACAAAATGAAGAGGATCGCGCATGCGCGCAGCTTTTAAAACAAAGAAAACTCTGCTGTTATGCGTAAAAATGCGCGTTTAAAGCGAGCGGAGACCCCCCCGCATGGTCCTGAGGAGAGAAACTCGCCGACGTATGCAGTGGGAGGGAAGAGGGAGGGATTTACTATAATGTATCCCCCACGTCTTTCCAAGTATAAACACTCAATGCGGTCAGTGACACACACGCAATTACGTCATCGCTGGGCCGCAGCCGCACATCTTGCATGAAGTATAAACAAAGCTTAAGCCTGAAGTGAGACTGGTCACTGGAAACTAAGAGTTTTGTTTTAATATTAATGGAAACTTCAGGGAAAACAATTTAACATTCTCACATAATGAACTTACAAATAACCACAAAACAGAGACAAAAGTTAAATATTATGGATCCATATTCACAGGAGGACATAAAAAATAATTATGAACATAGACCAGCAAGAATGACTTCAATCATCTAGGGTCAAAACATGAAAAACACATTGAAGTTTTTTATTTATTTAACTTAGCAACACAAAAAGTTCTCTACTCTTTGGATATGGGGCGACATTCAAACTTTTAGTGGAAACAGCTGAGCAGGAATGTTGGTCCCATTACAGCTTCCAGTGCTAACATGTGTTTTATGTACAGTTTGTACCAACAGGAGACACATACCAGCTTTTATTTTGAAAGAAACTCGCAAGCGTGCTACCTAATTCATGGTGTTAGCGCGTGCACAACCAAACCGCGTGAGCGCTGACTTTCAGAAGTGGAGGCTGCTGGACCGAAGTATAATATTGAACAATTTTACTAGAAATGACAACCATACCTGTTAGAGAACAAACATGTGGTTGGTGGAGGTCTGACGTGAAGCTCCTGCTCCTACACAGAGAAACACACACACAGTCACGAGACTAGATTATCCAAGCACGTGACAACGAGACGTAGCTGCTAACAGCTACACATGCTAACAGCTACACATGCTAACAGCTACAGATGCTTACAGCTACAAATGCTAACAGCTACACATGCTAACAGCTACACATGCTAACAGCTACAGATGCTTACAGCTACACATGCTAACAGCTACACATACTAACAGCTACACATGCTAACAACTACACATGCTAACAGCTACAGATGCTAACAGAGTGAACTAACTTACTCTTATGTCCCACCGCGCTCTCTGAGGTCAGCAGACCAGATGCTTCTCTTAATCCCAGATACTCGCCGGAAGCTCAGAGGTGACAGGGCCTTCTCAGTTGCGGGTCCAAGACTGTGGAATGAGTTGCCACTGAGTGTCAGGCAGGCTCCCTCACTCCCAGTATTTAAGTCTCGTTTAAAAACCCACTTCTATTCTCTCGCCTTTAACATGAGGTGATTTGTTTTGATCCTCTCTGTAATATACACTGTTCATCATTTTAGTTAGTTTATGTTGCTATTTCTATCTATCTATTTTTTTTTTCCTGTCTGCTTTGCTTGTTTTGTTTCTATTGTACAGCACTTTGGTTGGACTTGTGTCTGTTTAAGTGCTCTATAAATAAAGTGGTATGGTATTCTCCACAGACAAGAAGCTGCAGTGTTACAAGCCTCTGGCAGCAGCAACTTGGAACTAAATCACATAATAAAGTATTTAACTCACGAGAAGTCTTTTTTCATTAATAATTGAAATAAATCACGGAGCTAAATCCAGACGTAGCTTCTCATCACAAAGGAAAACAAAGAGGCCGAGCTGGTGACATCACCCGGAAGTGATACCCTCGCGCCTTAGCCCCACGTGCAGCTTCATTTGGTGCCCACAGCATTGGAGTGGTCATTTAAAGGCTCTTGCAGAGCTGTGCGTTTTGCCGAGCGCCGTGCCACGCGCGTGTGCCGCACGTGGGCAGTTCACAGCAGAGCTCAGCGTGAAGCTGCGTGAAGCTTCACGCTGAGCTCTGCTGTGAACTGCCCACGCGCAGCAAGGGCCAGGCATAGCTCCGCGTTGGTCCAAGCGCCGCGCCACGCCGTGTGAGCGCGTGTGTGTGCATGTGAGCGGGAACGCGCATCGCACAGCTGCATCGCTCAAGCTACAGCAGCAGATGAGAAAAAACGGATATAAATATGACTGGCGATGCAACTTTTAAACATATTCACAATATAATAGTGTTGTTTTATGGAAGATTAATTTTAGAAAACACGGAAAACTGAAGAATGATTCATTAAATGCTTGCAGGGGAAAAAAACAAAACATTAAGCCACAGTTAGGGAACATACAATGTATTATACACGTTGTACATATTAGTTATTGATAATGCATAAATTAAACAGTGTTATTTTCTCACTCAGACCATTCCAGCGTTCTATTACTAGTTCCAGTGGTGGGCCTCCGACCGCTAGGTAGCGCTAATGCGCTAATCCGCTTATAGCGTAGCTAAATAATCTGTTAGCTTTACAGCGGATTAACTAACTTTTATAATTCATACGCGGATTTGCGCTATTTTTATTTAAAATGCAGTACCACTAATAACTAATTATCTATCAGTAAAACCGAAAAAACTTATTTAGAGGCCCGGACGACTGTCAGCGCCGGATGTGGTCCGTGACGAAAAAGCGTCCCCTCAGTCTCTTTACTAGAGCGAGCGCTCTCAGTTAGCAGCCAGTGTGTTACTCTGCAGCCTTATTGCTTGTTTTCGAAGAGTCAGACGAAGAGTTTTTAACATGGAGGGTGAACTTATGGATGTTTCTCAGCGGCCTATGCGACGCGTCTGGATTTTTAAAAGTATTTCTCCACTGCCCTCTTCAAAATGGCGGCCGCGACGGCCACAGAAGATCCATGAAAACACGGTAAAAACAATTATTTCTTTGCTGAGAAAAAATATATTTCTTATCTGACTTTATAGCACAAGGTTTTTCTGAGCTTAACCGGTTCAAATGGTCAAATCTGCTGGATTAAAATCGCCATTTGTCCTCTTCAAAATGGCGGCCGCCATTTTGAAGAGGGCAACTGGCAAAAAAATTTTTTTTGACCATTTGAACCGGTTTTTCTGAGCTTAACCGGTTCAAATGGTCAAATCTGCTGGATTAAAAAAATATTTTGCCAGTTGCCCTCTTCAAAATGGCGGTTAGCGTGTTAGCATTAGCTTCCGCTAGCACTGGTAATACATAAGTGCTTTTGAAATTGTGGACCTAAATAAATCCATAAGTGCTTTAGAAATAGCAGAACTAATTTTTGGTTTAGCGCTGCCCAGCACTGACTAGTTCAAAAGTTTGGGTGTGTTATCTTGAATAACGCTGTTATGCTTTTATTTTGAAGAGCAGAATCATTATTCCGTTTTCCGTGTTTTCTAAAATTAATCTTCCATAAAACAACACGATTATATTATGAATATGTTTAAAAGTTGCCTCGCCAGTCATATTTATATCCGTTTTTTCTCATCTGCTGCTGTAGCTTGAGCGATGTGCGTTCCCGCGACAGGGGATGCAATCCACGGCAGGCATGCTCTTCTCGGCATCACACCAGTTCACTTGAGTCGTTCACTCTTTGTTAGTTTTGGATCAGCACAGAGAGTAAGAAGTAACTCCTTTATCTTCCAGAAAACTGCTACTAACTTGTAACAAAGTCACTGGAGAGAAAGAATAAAGACACAAACCTAAAAGATGCAGTTGATGGTTGGGACTGAAAACAGCATCTAACATGTGTCTTGCTCCGTTTGTTCCTGAGCTGCAGCTCTACTTTTCTTCTTCCTCTGCTTCCAGCTGTTTGAGCTGCTGTCTCCACATCTGTTCACTTCCGGTCAGCAACATTTACAGATGTTACAGCTCAATTTAACGTTCACTTCAACTCATTTGAGCAGCAGTCGAGAGAAAAGGCCTTTAGCTCATAGCTAGTACGGAGCACATCAAACACTGACGTCACAACTGAGCAACTTCCGGTGCTGGAAGAATGTCACTTCCGTTAGCTGCTGCTCTTCAAAATAAGAGCTCGAACTGAGCTGCTCTTCAGCTCTACATAGTTGCTGTGTTCCCATGACAACTTGTAAATATTTCACTGAATTTAGACCCATCTGATGTAGTTTAAGAAGGATTAGTATTTAATCAACACAAACTAGATGATGTAATGAAAGATGAGCAGCTTGTGGTGCATCTTCAAGCAGAGCAGAAAGAAAAGTGTTGAATCTTCATGAACACACGTCTGGGATCAACCTCTTTATCAGAGTCCTGGAAACATCTGGATCCTTCTTCAGGATCTGAACAGCTGCTGTCTCCTTGGTCTTCAGGCTCAGACATTTGTCCACTTGGACAAAAACAGCCTTCAGCAATAAACTCCAGGACGGAGTGATGAGAGGAGCCGCCGAGCAAAGTTTGACCAGCTTTAATGTGTCAGCTTTAGTCAGTGTGACTGTGGACAGAAACTTGTTCAAGTTCTTTTTTCTTTTTGTCATTCC
Organism: Garcialebias charrua; assembly: GCA_038048925.1. Lineage (NCBI taxonomy): Eukaryota > Metazoa > Chordata > Actinopteri > Cyprinodontiformes > Rivulidae > Garcialebias > Garcialebias charrua. The sequence goes on from JBBPBX010014574.1 coordinate 21,562, forward strand.
AGACACATTTAAATCACAGAGACATCAAATCACATTTCTTCATCAAATAAACAACAATCAGGTAGAAAAACTGTCATCAAGTCCTAAAGTTCAGCCATTCTCTTAGAAAAAAACATCAACTAGTTGTGTAACATCATTACATGTTGTATAAATATAGAATACAGGCTGATCCATGAATCAAATGAGATCAACTTTATTGATAAAGCAGATTTATCACGGTCATTTACATTCCCCCTGATGCTAATGCTAATGTCGCCCTGGAAGAAATTCATGACTTACTCAGTTCGCTGCAGTGTAAATATCCAGAGGGGCTCTGCATTGTTTTAGGTGACTTTAATCACGTGAATTTAAAGGAATGCCTCCCAACCTTCAACCAACACGTATCCATAGCAACACGAGGAAGTAACACCCTCGACCATGTTTACACAAATGTGAGGGGCGCGTACAGAGCTAAGCCACACCCCCGCTCGGTTATTCTGACCATATCTCCATCCTTATGGTCCCAGCCCAACCACCCCCACTGAGACGCTCCAAACCAGAACAAAAGGAAGTCAAACGTTGGCTCCAGGACAGTACTCCCATGCTGAGAGACTGCTTTGAAAAAACAGACTGGAATGTTTTCAGGGAGGCTGCTACCTGATGAAGGTTCTGTGGATCTTGAACTATATGCATCCTCAGTACTGGGTTATATTAGCACATGCTCTGAAAATGTATCCATAAAAAATATGTTAAATGTTACCCCAACACAAAACCCTGGTTAAACAAAGAGGTTTGCACCCTGCTGGCATCTAGGAACGCTGCCTTCAAGTCTGGAGACTCAGAGGAGCTGAGAAAGACCAGGAAAGAGCTGGTTGCTGGCATTAAGAGGGCCAGGGCCACGTATGCACAGAGGATCGAGGGTCAGTTCACCTCACAAGACCCACGGAGCATGTGGAGGGAAATCAAATGCATAACTGATTATAAAGGCAGGAGCAAACAATGCCTCAAAGACCCATCTCTGCCTGATGCCCTCAACAAGTTTTATGCTCGCTTTGAAGACCCAAATAGACCAGCCAGCACCAGACTCACCTCACTCACCTCACCACCAGATGAAGAGCACCTCAGCGTGACCGCAGCAGAAGTGAGAGGTAGTCTCAGAAGGATCAACCCTCAAAAAGCAACTGGACCGGACAACATCCCCGGGAAAGTTCTGAAGGAATTTGCGGACCAGCTCTGTGAGGTGCTGGCTGACATCTTCACCACCTCACTTGCCCTAGAGACAGTTCCCACCTGCCTGAAGACCGCCACCATCATCCCAGTCCCAAAAAGCTCAACAGTGACTGGTCTGAATGACTATCGGCCGGTGGCCCTCACCCCGATAGTCGCAAAATGCTTTGAGAAACTGGTCATGACCCACATCAAGACAACCGTCAACATCAATGAGGACCCTCATCAGTATGATTACTGCGAGAACCGATCAACAGAGGACGCCATCTCTTCTGTGGTCCACACTGCTCTCACCCACCTGGATCAGAAGGACTCCTATGTCCGTCTGCTCTTTGTGGACTTCACATCTGCCTTCAACACCATGATCCCCCAAACTATGATGGACAAACTATCCACACTTGGACTAAGCCACTCCATTTGTAACTGGGTACTAAACTTTTTAACAAACAGACCTCAGTCCGTGAAGATCCACAACTTCTCCTCCTCCACCATTACCCTCAGCACTGGCTCTCCTCAAGGATGTGTGCTGAGCCCTCTTCTGTTCACCCTGCTCACATATGATTGTTCAGCTACCCATCCAAAGTTTTCGGATGATACAGCGGTGGTGGGATGCATCACAAACAATGATGAGTCCAGCTACAGGCAGGAGGTGGAACATCTGGAGAGCTGGTGCAAAGAGAATAACCTTCACATGAATGTGAAGAAGATAAAGGAGATGATTGTAGACTTCAGAAGGAACAGACAAACCCACACCCCACTGAACATAGGTGGATCTGAAGTGGTCTCCAGCTACAAGTACCTGGGTGTACACATGAATGATAACCTCAGATGGAGCAACAACACCACCAGCCTGATCAAGAAAGGTCATCAGCGACTCTACTTCACATGTGTCAAACTCAAGGCCCGCGGGCCAGATGTGGCCCTCCACATCTTTTTATGTGGCCCTTGAGAGCTTAAAAGGTCTGATTGTCACATAATCAATAAGTCAAAAGGGTTTTATATTATAACAGTGTAAGAAGTAGACATATATTTCTACATCTGTGCAAATATATATGTAATATTTGTAAGTTGAATAAGTTAAAAAAAACAGTTATTTACCAATAAGGAGTAGTTGTGTTTAATTTGCATTACTGTACATTTAGTTAAATTTAACTACATTTATACTGTCTTACAGCTACATCGGGCCCTTTGAGGGCAACCACTAAGCTGATGTGGCCCTCGGTGGAAATTAGTTTGACATCCCTGCTCTACTTCCTCAGACGGCTGAGACGAGCTGGTCTGAGTAGCCCAGTCCTCACCTCCTTCTACAGGTGTGCAGTGGAGAGCATCCTGTTTTCCAGCATCAACGTGTGGCATGGAGGCTGCACAGCTGCAGAAAGAAATGCTTTGCAGAGAGTGGTGAAGGCTGCACAGAAGTAGGGATGTCCCGATCCGATCACGTGATCCGAAACCGGGTCCCGATCACGTGATTTCAGACTCGACTCGACTCGGGCGTTACACACCGATCAGGGATCGGATATATATGTGTATATTTATTCTAAACACAAACGGGAATATTATATTAACTGTATGTTGTGTTACAGAGTCAAATTGTCTCGGAACAAAACATGCACAATAGTTTTGCAGCAGTGCCTGCCGTAAAGCGGTGACTGTCGTAAAAAAGAAGCGGAACGCGGCATTAACTTGAAGTGGAGGCAGCGATGTCTGTCGTGTGGAGATATTTTAAAGTGGATGACAAATGGAAAGTTCGTATTTCAAGAGGAGGTAAGGAAAAGGCTGCATTTAACACAACAAACCTGATTAGGCACATCAGAAACAAACACCCGACACAATACACAGAGTTTAACCAGACAACGCAGCCCAGCTCACGCTGCAAGAGACTTTATATTTATATTTATCTCATAAAGAAAAACATACACTTCCTTCTGTGAAGCCACAGGAGGAGAGTTAAGGAGTGCTGTTCAGAAAAGCATGTTACTAGCCTTATTTTATAAAACTGACACTTTAAGTTTATTTGTTTACATGCCTGCTCAGGTTCTGGTTCTGCTCAGGTTCTGGTTCTGCTCAGGTTCTGGTTCTGCTCAGGTTCTAGTTCTGCTCAGGTTCTGGTTCTGCTCAGGTTCTAGTTCTGCTCAGGTTCTGGTTCTGCTCAGGTTCTGGTTCTGCTCAGGTTCTGGTTCTGCTCAGGTTCTGGTTCTGCTCAGGTTCTAGTTCTGCTCAGGTTCTGGTTCTGCTCAGGTTCTAGTTCTGCTCAGGTTCTGGTTCTGCTCAGGTTCTGGTTCTGCTCAGGTTCTAGTTCTGCTCAGGTTCTGGTTCTGCTCAGGTTCTGGTTCTGCTCAGGTTCTAGTTCTGCTCAGGTTCTAGTTCTGCTCAGGTTCTGGTTCTGCTCAGGTTCTGGCCAGGTTCTGGTCAGGTTGTGGTCATGTTCTGGTATTTTAAGTTGAGCTGCTCATTTTAAATTAGACATTTATACTGTTGCACTAAACTTCAATGTGAAGAATTTTATTTTAAATCTTATTACTTGATTGTTCAATCTACCTCACAGAAGTACTCTGTTAAATGTTAAGGTAAATAAAATAAAAATTAAGGGACATCTGGATCTGTTTCTTTTTTTCCCCTTCATTTTAAAAATGTATTTTAGAAGTATCGGATCGGGACTCGGTATCGGCCAATTCCTAAAATTAAAGGACTCGGACTCGGGGCCAGAAAAACCTGATCGGGACATCCCTACACAGAAGATGTTGGAGTCAGTCTCCCCACCATCACAGACATTTACACCTCCAGACGCAGGAAAAGAGCCACCTGCATCATGAAAGACCCCACTCACCCAGCACACACACTCTTTGCCCCACTCCCCTCAGGACGGAGGTTGAGGAGCATCAAATGTAGAACCACTAGACTGAGGAACAGCTTCTACCCTGAGGCTGTTAGACTCATGAATAAATAAATAATAAGAATAATCACTGCAAAATATCACATCATGCTGATGCTGATCTGTTTTCTTGTTGCTGTGTTCATCTGTGACCATCTGCTCATACAGACTCATGTTTGTGCTGCTGTTTATAATGATGTTTTTGTCATGATCATGACACTCTCTGACTCTGACTCTGATGTAAACAACAAGAGTTGACCAATGTGCTGAACAGCAAACTCCAAAATAACATCCATAAAACAACAAAGTGAAGGTGTTCAAACACAACATTTAAGAACAAGTCCAAATCTATTCTTAAAGGAGTCAATGAAAAAAGACTTGAGCTGCTAAAATCATTGGAAGCCAAAGGAAATGAACTTTTCAGTTTGAAACGTCTCAATCCAGAGGCTGAACATGATGGAGAGTAGAAGACTGTCGAGGCTCTTGTTGAATTCTTTCACTTTGAATTCTTCAACTTCACCTGGATCAAACTGGAACACATTTCTAACTAGTTCACTCCTTTGATTCTGTCAAACAGATGTGAGCAAGAGGAAACAGCTGTTAAAGGAACACTGGCCTCAACCACCACATGCTGCTGAAATCACTTGTGGACAATATTTTCACTGATGATCCACAGAAAAGTCATCTTGTGTGCAGCGTTCAAAATGACTTTTCCTGCTGCGTTCATGTTTCCACTTTGTTTTCACAGCAGCAGATGTTTGCAGCAAAGTGGACTTTATTTCAGCTGATGTGTCCCGAGTGTTTGAGTCTGACACCAGAGACATGTTGGAGTCTGCAGCTCACAAGAAACACTTCAATGAACACGTCCAGCTTCAAGTGTCTCACAGAAACCTCTGTTTGTCTTTCTCTAAAGTCTTCAGAGTGGACAATCAAATGATGTCCTCGCATCACTTTTCACATTTAGGACACAATTTAAAACAGCAGCACAAGCAGCTGTTTGATGAAACACTATGTGACTCCATGAAGCATCAAATATTCTACATTTAGCTGCTGATGAAGGAAAGAAAATCATTTTGACTTTGAAAACATCTCAACTCTGTGAGTTCAGTCAAAAAACACAAACACAAAAACACTTTTGGATGAAAAAACATTTGAGTGTTTCAAAACATGAAAGTAGTTTCTATGTTGAAACATTTCCAGATGTGTTTTTGAACTGTTCCTCTGGATCATTCAAACATCTGTTTATTGTCTGTCTGTCCATCCATCATCTAAAGCCTGAGCTTCACAACCAAACATTTCTGACAAACACTGAACCAAAGGTTCACTTTGAAATGAAGCTTTCAACTATTTAACATCAACTTTCACATTCGTTAACAAAACTTTGTGATTTGATGGAAACATGAGTTTTGGAAACTTTAAAAATAAAAAGATTTAATTACAGTCATAAGATTTTTGATGTCCAAAGAATGATTTAGATTTAAATGTCTTTGTGTTTGACTATAAAATGGACAAAAATGTCTCCGTTGAGCTCAAACTGGTTTCTGTGGAGTTTTGGATCTTTTGAATCCAAATCATTGGATCTGTTGATGTTCACTGATTTACTAAACTCAAACCTCTGATGGATTTCTTGAAATGTGCGCAGGTTTCTGTGAGGAAAACATTGAACATTTACATTTGCAACAGTCGCTGGATGTGCTGAACAAAACGTTGAACTTTGTGAAAAACAAACATTTTATTTCTTGTATGTTTAGAAGTTCAGAGTAAAAACACTCAGCACAAAGTCATGAAGAGCGCTCCAACAAATCAGGAAGTCAAAAACTAAATCCTTCAAGTTTGTTCTCATCTCGATGCTTAATGCATTCCTCATTAAAGAATTATCAACCAAAATGGAGCCAGCTGCCAACTAGCATGTGTTTGTTTAGCTGCGGAAACAGCCGAAGTGACAGAAAATAGGTGAACAATGTTGACGTGTGTGGAAAAGTTGTTTGTGATGGAGAACAGTTTGAATTTGTTACTTTGTGTTTATGTCTAATTTGTTGAGTAAAGTTTGGCAGCAGATAAATGATGACTTCTGTTTTATTATTATTATGCTGATCATGTTACAAAAGAGGCACAGACAGAAAGAAACCAGCAATATTGGTCTTGTCAGGTTGTCAGGAAGTGAGCCTGAAATCCTTCCTGCAGGCCAAATCAAGGTTTTGGAGGGGTCAGTTCATGTGGACGTTGACATTCCAGGCACTCTGCAGGTAATTTCTAAGGTGGTTGAGGAATAAAAGGTAGTCCTTCCTTCTGAAACTTCTGCAGAAAGAGATAACTTGAAAGAAACACAGTGTATCTGAACCTAAAATAGTTAGGGAATCAGACACTCACCTTGATGAGATAGATAATGCTTCAGATCTTAGTCAAGAGAAAAAAAGAAGGGGTTTGTGTTAACCACAGGCATAACACAAACCCCTTCTTTTTTTATTTTTATCCAATAAAAGAAAAACGTAAAATTACTTGGAGCTTATTTATATAGCGCTTTCCAGCCCCCTGTGAGGAGCCCCAAAGCGCTTTACAGTACCAGCCATCCACCCATTCATTCAGATATTCATACACCGGTAGTGGTAGCCTATGGAAGCGGATGTGAGACGAAATGAAAACTAAAATGATTTAGCAGGAATGCTTTTTCATTTCAAAGCCAAGCTGCCTTTTTTGAGTCATAAATAAAATTAAAAATGAATAAACCAAACTGCATTTTCATTTTCTTCTTCGAGACTGCTCAATTTGTAACTTAATTAAAATGATAAGTAAAATAACATTTAACATTTAATTTTCAATATATGTCTTTGTAAAAAGTGGCCAAAATTCATTTTGAAATGTCAATTTTGAAAATTAAAATGAAATAGCAGAAATGCTTTTTCATTTCAGAGGCAAGCTGCCTTTTTTGAGTCAGAAATAAAATTAAGATTAAATCATTTTCATTTTCTAAATCAAAACTGCTCATTTTGTAGCAGAACTCCAGAGGAAACTAAGAACCATTTGCATTTTCATTTTCACTCTGAACCGTGCTCAAAGTGTGACATTAATCAATCTCAGTTGGCAAATCCAAGTACCGCCCACTGAATCACTGATTGGCTGTTTTAGCAGCAGGCGGAGATTTAGACAGGAGGACAGTGTCCTGCTGCTGCTGGGTTGGTTAAACACCCAATTTGAAAGACAATACCTCAAAAGAAGGTGCCAAGATTTTATCTAAGTCACAGTCTGGTGAGTGAACCTTTATTGTCATTCGCACCACATGTGGTACATGTGATAAACAAGATTATTTACACAGGCTCCCAGTTCCATCCAACAATAAAGTGTTAAAGAACAGTAATCAAAAAAGGCGTTCAATACAATTTTTTGATTTCATCATGTCCTGGACGACTGAGAATCTTCACCAGCTTAAAGAACAGTAATACATCTAAGATGTGAACTAAGAAAAATATCAACTAAAAATACACTAAGCACTAATATCATAGAAAAACATTACTCCACACAGCAGCACAAACATGTAATAAAAATAAAATAATAAAAGTTTGTTTTGAAAATAACTGTTCACGAGAGAAAAATGAGTGCTGCTCTCCTCTGATGCTGAAATCCTGAAGGCCCACGATGCTCTCCTTGCAGGTGGACAGCAGCTGAGTGAAAAGGTCAGGCTGGGTTTTTATTCTGTGTTCAGAGCTGCAGATCCTTCACGTCGTCTGTTTCCTGTTTCAGGAGGAAGCTGCAGCGATCATCTCCCTGGTACGTCTCAGCAGAATCATCTTTTCATCTCATGTGACGTGCATCACTACAGGAATGACGTCAGCATTTCTCAGTAAAACTGATCGGGTTCTAAAATTATTTAAATCAAAGCTCAGGTGAGCAAAAACTCACATGTTCCACCGAGACATTATTTATGAAACAGCTGGTTCCACAGGATCTCAGAGATTTGGGATCAGGGGGCTGCTGATTAACTGATGGGACCACCTGTGACTGCAGCATCCACAACGCCAAAGCAGAAAGACATCAGCAATGACCTCAGAGAAGCAGCTGTTGCTGCTCGTCGATCTGTGAAGGGTCAAAGGTCATTGAGAGTCCATCGTTTTACAAAGAGAGAGAGATTATTCACAGGAGGAAAACATTTCAGACAGCTGTCAATCTTCACAGCAGATCCACCCTGAAGGTCAGACTGTGCAGTGACTTTACAGGCCTCAGTCAACAGGTCAAAGGTCATGGCCTCTTCTGTCTAAAAACAACATGGCAGCGCCACTGAGGTTTGGAAAGTCTCATCTAAAGGAACCAACAAACTTCTGGACCAGAATCAGAGCAGAGGACAGATGTTTACCCAGAATGCACTGCAGCAAACCTCTCCAGCTGTCAGCACGGTGGTGGAGGCTGATGGTTCGGGCTCCTGTCACTGAGTGGACCAGAACTTCTCTGGAGACCAAAAGGTTCTGGAGAACTGTCTGTCCAACAGCTGAAGCAGCTTGGACCAAACTGGGTCCAACAGAACCACGATCCCAAACCCAGCAGCTGATCTGGACCAAGGTCCAGTCAGAGTCCAGAACCTCCACCTGACTGATGCAGTGGTGGACCTTCAGAGAGCTGAGCAGAACCCAATGAAGAGCGGGCCAGAACTCCTCCAGAACCATGAGACTGTAAACCACTGAGGGTTCTGCTGCTGCTGGGTCAGAGCGGTGACTCTGGACTCTGTTGTTTTGTTCCCTTCATGTTGAATTAGAACCCGATCAGTTTGATCATTTTTCTTTAACGTTTCTCCTTGAAGTACCATACCATACCATACCATTTTATTTATAAAGCACTTTAAACAGGAACAAGTCCACACCAAAGTGCTGGACAAACAAACACGCAACAGGCAACACATACAATGAAGTACAACACGAAAAACATAAAAACATTGCAGATCATAAATCAAACGATCCAGTACAAATCAGCTGGCATTGAAAGCAATGGAGTAGTAGTGAGTTTTTAACCGGGATTTGAAAACCGAGAGGGAGGGGGCCTGTTTGATGAGCAGCGGTAACTCGTTCCAGAGTCTTGGGCCTGCTACAGAGAACGCCCTGTCACCCCTGCGCTTAAGGCGAGTTTCTGGAACTATCAAGAGCACCTGATCCTCTGACCTCAAAGCACGTGGAGGGACATATGGGTGTATCAGATCTGAGAGATAGGCGGGGGCGAGACTGTTCAGCGATTTGTAGACATACATGAGAATTTTGAATTGGATTCGAAGATGAACCGGTAGCCAGTGAAGGGAGGCCAAGACTGGTGTAATGTGCTCTCTTTTGCGTGTGCTGGTTAAAAATCGGGCAGCTGCGTTCTGAACCAGTTGTAATCGTGCAATGGTGGCTTGACTGACGCCAAACAGAAGTGAATTGCAGTAATCAAGCCTAGATGTAATGAATGCGTGAATCACTGTCTCCAGGTGCTTTTTGGATAATATGGGCTTCAGCTTAGACAGACGCCTCAGCTGGAAAAAACAGGATTTGACGATCATGTTTACATGACTGTTGAGTTTCATGGAAGGATCCATTATCACTCCCAGATTTTTGACTTTTTGTTTTTCGGACAGGGGTAGAGCAGACAGGTCAATGCAGTGGTTTGAGGTTGTGTCATTGGGAAGGAACAATATGGCTTCAGACTTCTTATCATTGAAGCTTAAGAAATTTAAAGCCATCCAGTCCCTGATGTCAGCCAGGCAGTCGAGCAGAGGTTGAATAGAGCCTGTACCATTTTGTCTTAGGGGGAAGTAGATTTGACAGTCATCAGCGTAGAAGTGGAAAGGTATATTGTGTTTCCGGAAGATAGCACCGAGTGGCAGCAGGTATAAGGAGAACAAGAGAGGACCCAGGATGGACCCCTGCGGAACCCCCCATTTAAGAGCCGCCACTGCAGAAGTAAAATCATTGATGGACACACAAAAAGACCTGTCAGAGAGGTAGGATCTGAACCAGTTTAGGGCTGATCCTGAGATGCCCACCCACTGCTCCAACCTAGCAATGAGGATCTCATGGTCGATGGTGTCGAAAGCGGATGTGAGGTCCAATAGGACAAGCAGCACAGAGTCACCAGTATCTGTGGATAGAAAGATGTCGTTAAAAACCTTCAGTAGGGCAGTCTCAGTGCTGTGGAGGGATTTGAAGCCAGACTGGAATAGCTCGGGGATAGCGTGATCCTCCAGGAAGCACTTTAGTTGGGACTCAACTATTTTCTCTAGAAGTTTAGAAACAAATGGGAGTCTGGAGACAGGCCTGAAATTGGATAATACTGACGGGTCGAGGTTTGGTTTTTTCAGGAGGGGTTGAACAGCAGCATGTTTTAATGATTTTGGCACCACACCCGAGGATAGACTGCTATTAACAATAGAGAGAATGGAGGGACCTAGAGTGTGAAAAACCTCCTTTAGAAGCCGAGGGGGGACCACATCGAAGGGGGAGCCAGATGGTTTCAGGCTGCACATGACCTGCTCTAGAGAGGACAGAGAGACTGGTTCAAAATGGTCAAACACAGCAACAGATTGAGGTGGGATGGATGGATCGTGAGATGGAGGAGAAATGAGAGCCCTGGTGGTTGCGATTTTATCTAAAAAGAAATGTTGGAAGTTCTCGCACAGCTCAGTCGAGGCTTCCATGGGTGATTGTTCAGTGAGGTGGAGAACAGAGTTTAGGGTGGAGAACAGAACTCGAGGGTTACGAGAGTTTGCAGCAATGATATCAGAGAAGTATTGTGATTTAGCAGTTTTCACTGCTTTCTGATATCGGCGCCAGCTCTCTTTTACCATCTCAAAAGAGACCTGCAGACTGTCTTTTTTCCACTTCCTCTCCACCTTTCGGCATTGCTGCCTCGCAGCTCTGGTAGTGTCATTCAGCCACGGTTCGGCCCTGAGTTTTGGTCTTCTCGTTTTGATAGGCGCTACTTGATCCAAAGCCTTTAAACAAACAGAGTCAAACTGGTTTGTCAGCTCCTCAGTGCTGGAGAGGAACCCCGGGGGCTGAATTAACATGTCATTGTTGTAAACCTCAGTGAAACGTGCGGCAGTTAAATGGTTAACATTCCTGCCTTTACGTGCAGGAATGCATGTTTTAGAGGTAACATGGGGGATGGTGAACTGAAAATTCACTGGCCTATGATCTGAGAATACATTGTCTCCTATTTCAAGGTTTGAAACGGTCACATCACATGTTAAAACAAGGTCCAACAAATGTCCACGCTGCTGCGTGGGAGAGTTCACGTGTTGAGTTAAATTAAATGAGTCCAATAAATCTAGAAAGTCCTTAACCATGGGCTTCTCAGGACAACACACGTGCAAGTTGAAGTCGCCTGAAATGACGACCCGAGAATATTTAGCTGTAATTTCAGCCAAGAAATCAGAAAACTCGCTGATGAAGTTCTTGGAGCGAGGCGGCCGGTAGACAAGAGCACACAAAGTTACAGGTGAATGTCCGAGTTCAAACACAGTCAGCTCAAAACTGGAGCAGGAGACTGGAATGGACAGTTGTTTACAGTCAAAAGTTGATTTGAATATTGTTAATAATCCACCACCACGACCTGATGGTCGCGGGTCGTTAAAAAACAAACAGTTTGGTGGTATTATTTCCGTCAGCGCGCTGGACTCACCCGACGACATCCACGACTCTGTGATGCAGAAAAAGTCCAAGTCGTGCTCTTCAAAGTAATCCCTGAGGATGAACGTTTTGTTGCAAACAGATCGGGCGTTGACAACACAGAATTTGATGATATCCGAGCTAGCCGCTGATGGGCTGCTAGCAGCTGATGTGCTAACAGCTGGTGGGGGAGCGCCCCGCGGCTCGCTGCCCACAGAGAGCTGCTCCGGCCGGAGATCCCCGTTGTTTTCCTGGTCCGTGCACGCGGGAGACTGGCGATGAGAATCGAGACCATCAGCTGAAGACAGCGAGGCAGAACGCCGGGCTCTGAGCTTCACCAGCCGGCCAGCTCGTGAGCCGCGTTTCTTCCTCCGAGTCGATCGATTTCTCCGTGCAGGCTGGTGCGAAGAGCAGCGGAGGTAAACGGGCAGCTCGTCTCCGAGCAACGGGGGCAGAGGGGGCCTCCCCGATCCCGAGGTACGCTCATACTGGCCCGAATCAGCGACATCCGCGGCAGCAAACCGTAAATCCAGAAGCTGCTTCCGATCATAAACCAGCAGTGTAGTTATGTCTCCAATGAAGAACGAACAAAACACAAAAATTCCAAACACCCACAGGAGAGGTGGACACGCAGCCATGCTTACGGGCGCCATCTTTGGATTTGAAGTGAATTGTTCAGAGAAACGTTTCACCTCCTGCCTCTCTGTGTTGCAGTCGTCTGTTCATGCTGATTCTGGATCAGTTCTTCCTTTAGCTTTCCGCCCCCCAGGTAACATTTCTGTTTGTACAAAACTTTAAAACCTGCCGTCTCTTCTAAACATAAAGTTATTATAGAAAACTTTTAGATTATTATACTTTGTTACAAAAGAAATGCATCACCAACAAGATCTGAAAAGATAAAGTTGAAAAACAAAATGTTTAAATTTACTCATAATCTGCACAATTGTGGATATGTGGATGTTGGTATTAATCAATCTTCCATCTCCCGTTTACAGCTTGTACAGAACTCTGCCGCGCGCTTTTTGACCAACACACGAAAATATGAACACATCACTCCTGTCCTGTCCTCTCTACACTGGCTCCCGGTTCAGTTCAGGATACAGTTCAAGCTGCTGCTGTTTGTTTTCAAAGCTCTGAATGGACTTGCACCTCTCTACATCTCAGAACTTTTGAAAGCCCATCAGCCCGGCAGAGATTTACGATCTGCCAGTCAACACCTGCTGGAGGTGCCTCGCTCAAGGTACAAACAATGGGGAGACCGGTCATTTTCTGTTGCCGGCCCAAAAGCCTGGAACAGTCTCCCCCTTGAGCTGCGTGCCACCTCTGATCTGACTCTGTTCAAAACCAGACTGAAGACCCACTTGTTCAAAAAAGCTTTCAGTGTGTAACTTTTATTACTTTTGGTATTTTAGTATGTAGCATTTTTATTTCCATTGCCTCCTTTTATTGCTGTTGTTTTTTATTCTATTTTCACTGATTTATTGTACCGGTTTTTATATTTTCTGTCCTGTTAAGCACCTTGGTCAATGCAAGGCATTGTAGGAAGGTGCTATACAAATAAAGTTTATTATTATTATTTTATTAAAAATAAAGTTTTTAAACAAACGTTTTTGTTTAAAAAAAGAAATCATTACAATTCCAAAAGTTTTAATTACTATTTTAATTTTACTTAACTGTTAGTTTTTTTTTCATTGAATATTTGTGAAAAAAAAATTCATTCAACCTTTATTTAGTCAGGTAAATCTTATTGAGCCTCGATTGCTCATTACGATTTATTAGTGTATTTCTAGTTGATGTTTTTCTTAGTTCATATCCTACATGTTATTACTGTTTTTCTCTTACATTTTGTTGTTGAATGTAACTGGGACCCTGTGTACATAATCTCATTTCATCACATGTACCACATGCGGTGCAAATGACAATAAAGATTCTCTGACTCTCTTTTTCCTTTTCGATGCTTTTTATTTCTGCTCGACTGAGTTTTATATCTACTTCACATAATGAATCCATATTATTGATTAATGTATTCTCTAACTGTATTTGAATATTTTTTTCAATTTCCTTTCTTTCCTAATAATTTCAGATCTACTATTGGGTCTGTGAGTATCCATAGTGACTGGTTCTGGTTCTGTTGGGCTTACATTAATATTATTGATGTGAATTTCTGTAGTTTTCTAAAGTTGCATCTGAAGCTGAGTTATAAACAATACTTCTGTAATCGTCTAGTACTGGTTTATTTTGTACTTTATTGTAAATACAAAGCAGAACAACAATACAATATAATGACAGTCTCCAGGGGGTTACAAACATCGAGTCAAAGAATTAGAACAACATGTTACACAAATACATTAAAGAGATACATAAAGTACAAGTTTTATGGTTTCATGTTGGTGGACTGTCTAATAGTTTTAATATTTTGTTTGACCTCATTTTCAAAAATGGAAATAAGTGGTTTTTGATTAGTGTAACAGCATTTGTGGATTTGTCTAAATATATAATGAGATTAATGATATAAAATAGTTTCTTTTAGCCGATGGTTGGTCAGTGAAGCCAAATAACATGTGTTCAAAGCAAAGGGACAAATGTGGTTCAATAGAAGTAGAAGTCAGGATGCAGAGATCTTCACATAGTTGAGGAGAGAAGGAGCAAGAGCAAAATAAGAGAAAACATCTTCAAGGTGACCTTCACAGAAAGAGCAAGTTACATTTACTGTACTTGCCGCTGTAAACGTTGCACCGCCGTATAAGTCGCATCAGTCCAAAAATGTCTAATAAAGTGAAAAAACATAAATAAGTCACATCTATTATGCGTCACCGTGGACCACCCGGAAACGTGGGCCGGTGTTGTGCCAAAAATCGATTGGCTGCCAAAAGGCGGCCGTGGGAGCGTGCATGGGAGGACTTAAACAAGAATTTAACAAGATAAGAACTTAAAAACAATTATTTGTTTGCTTGAAATTATATCAAAGGTGTGTCTTAGTTGAACTTTTCCTTAATAAATGCACTATATTGGTCTAATCAGGTGCATTTAAAAAATGGATCCAGATTCATTTGTCCACTGTTGTCGTCGCTCCTTGTTAAAATCAGGTCTCTCTTGTAAATGAGTCCCCGAGGCTCAATGGGATCAACCTGTATCAATAAAAGTTGAATGAAAAAGAGCTCATAAATAATAAAAAGAGCCCCGTGTTAAAGGTCCAGAGTGTTCTGACCCACAGGTTGTGGTCGGGTCATGTATGAACAATGTGTGTCAGTAAAATATCAGAATAAAAACCTTTCAGTCATTCAGCTGTTTGATTGGACAGTTGCTCTGCCGAAGTGCTCTTCAGCCCAGCAGTGTGTGTTTTCCTGCTTCTACAGCGCCTCCCAGAGGACAACAGAGTGAAGAGCTGGTGTCCAGGATGGACGAGTCTTCAGGGACTTGTCCAGCTCTTTTCCTGCCTCTGCTGTCGTGGAGCTTTTTCCTCCTTTTCTTGTGAAGAAGCAGAAGCAGCTGATGGATGTGATGAGTCACGTGAGCAACATGTTCCAAAGAGATTCAGAAAAGTTCTTTCATCCCCTCATGATCATCAAGTGTTTGTAGAGAAGACAAGAAGCAGCTGAAGACAGAGGACAAACTTTCTGTCCATTCTTTCTGTCCATTCTTTCTGTCCATTGTACGTAGAATCCAGTGACGTGTGGTGAGGTTCATGGCTGGTGAGGCACTGTGCAGTTTTTTTTCACATGTATAATAAAAAATAGACAAAAACTGTTCTCCACGTTTTGGCTTCTGTCTGCCATAGCTTCTTCAGCGCTTTGGATACTTTGGATAGCATTATTTTCTTCTTTTATAATACATGAACCCTACAGAGTAGTTTATTCACCATTTGATTGGCAGCAGTTAACGGGTTGTGTTTAAAATCTCATATCAGCAATCTTTACACGTACAAACTGTAGCACACAAAAAGCACATTTAATTTGGAGAAAAAACATTTTAGTGTTACCTTTACTTATAAATTAAATTAAAATATAACAAAATCTATTTTATTTTACAGAAAAGAGCTGTGAGAATTATTACAAGAAAGCCTTAATGTCATCTATCTAGTATACTGTAGCCTATTATTTAAACAACTCAAAGTCCTGAAGTTTAATGATTTGGTGGACTATAATATTTTGTTAGTAATAGAACCCTCAAATGTTCAAATGTATTTTGTTAAGAGAGAAAGCTGCTAGTCTAAAGGGAACTGACATTTTTGCAAAGCCATGGTATAGGACTAGTTTGAAGGGACGGTTTATTTCAATACAGGGAGTTGAATTGTGGAATGTTTTGGGAACCTGATACAAGTGAACACAGGACACGCCTCCAAAGTGACCGGAGCAACTTTCACTACAATGTAAACTGTACAGTTTTCTGTATTTTTGTGCTGCAGATGCAACAAAGCCCAGAATGCAGTGTGTGTCAGCATGTAGAGTTACAGTGAGAGTGATGTGAAGTTTCTAGAACAGTGTCTGCATGAGATGCTATAAATCCTTTGATGTCAGAGTTTCAGGAGCAGTGATCCACTTTGGTCTCCAACATCCTGACAAGAAACTATCACTGAGTCCACACTGAACAACAAACACACACAGGAGTTCTTCTGCAGCACAAAGCAGCAGCAACATCCTCATCTTCTCACCTACAAACATTCTGGACACTCATTCAACATCTGGAAACAGGAGGCGGAGTCAGGAGCCTACCTGAGACAAGGGGCGGGGCTTAACGAGTGCTGAGACTGGCTGCAGGACAGAAATGTGACCCCAGCGTTCAGCTGGACGGAACAGAAGTTTCTCTCCTCCATCATGTGACGTCTGACACATCAGTCCAGATGTTCACCTGCAGCTCAGGTGTTCCAACAAAGTTGCAGAGCCTCGTTCTTCAGGTGGGAGGGACTCAGTGAAGAACTGAGAGTGTGGCCTGTTCCTAACAGTCTCTATATCCCTGCTCCACCTGTCTTCAGCTCCAACAAGAACCACCTCCACTAAAGCTCCAAAATAAAAGTCCAACATTAAAAACACTCCAGTGCTTTTATTGTGGTGGGAAATGATGCTGTTGTTTCAAGTGTGAACTGTGTTGAAGCTCACAGAGAATTTCTCGAATTTATCTCTCTGACACAAACTTTATTGATCCCTGCAGGAAAACAGCTTGGTACCATCTCCCAACAGAACAGGAAGCAGCTGAGTCCAAACTGAAGAAGAGTGAACATCTGATGATGTCATGGATGAACTTGTTCCACTGAGAACAAGTTTAGAGTTCTTCACTTGTGAAACATTACTTATAAATGTCAATGTGTTCTATCTGTGAGACTCTCTGTGGAGTTAGAGCAGGACTGCTCAAAGTCCGGCCCACACACGCATCATGTGACACCAAAAACTGAAATTTATCTATAAAATCATTTTGTCCTTTTGGACTTCAGAGCTTGATGCAGATAAACTCCTTTTGAATCATTTAAGGACTTTTTATTTTGATACTTTTTAGCTTTAACAGAAACTTGATGAAAAAAATCTTCTTCAAATGTGTCGTATTAAGAACGTTTTTCATCTTTAATTTGTCTTGTTTGTGATTTTTATTAAATTTCATGGTGAAAGAATCATAAACGTTTACTAATTTTAGTGTTTTTTAAATAAAAGTCTCTTGACTTAATAATAATAATAATAATGAATTCAATTTATAACGCACTTTTCATTAATGAAAATCTCAAAGTGCTACAAGGAGCAACAGAATTAAATGTCAATAAAACAAATAATAAAACAATTAAAATCAATAACAATATCAGCTAAGATCAAAAGTAGAATCATGAGGAGGTAGAGTATGCTTGGTCGAAAAGAAAGGTCTTCAAGCCGCTCTTAAAGTCAACCACAGACTGTGGGGCTCTTAGACAGTCAGGAAGAGAGTTCCACAGGCGGGGGGCAGCCACACTGAAAGCCCGGTCTCCCATGGTCCTTAATTTGGTTCTCGGAATGTGAAGGAGATTGCTGTTCTGTGACCGCAGCGAACGGGTGGATGAGTATGGAATAAGAATATCCTTCAGATAATCTGGTGAAGTTCCGTGTAAGCATTGATGTGTAATGAGAGCAGTTTTGTACTGAATTCTGTAGGCGACAGGAAGCCAATGAAGGTTATGGAGAATGGGCGTAATATGTTCAAATTTACGAACTCTCAACAAGATCCTTGCTGCACTGTTTTGAATATATTGAAGTTTCTGAAGGTTTTTGCCAGGGATTCCAATAAACAGGGAGTTGCAGTAGTCGAGCCTGGAGGAGACAAAAGCATGGACGAGCTTCTCAGCATCGGAAAAAGTTAGGGATGGGCGAAGTCTGGAGATGTTTCGAAGATGGAAGAAGCAAGTTTTAAACAGATGCTTAATGTGATTTTCAAATGTAAGATTGGAGTCCATTTTTATTCCAAGATTAGTAACAGAGGTGGAGAGGGGGATGTCTTGTCCAGAAAAGGAAAGTGTTGTTATAGGAGATGTTTGTACCTGGTGAGGGGTGCCAATCAGTATGGCCTCAGTCTTGGAGCAGTTTAATTGAAGAAAGTTCTGATTCATCCATGCCCTAATTGCCTCCAGGCAGGCAGAGAGGGCAGTGAGTGAAGATGGAGATGACAAGGTGGAAGATGAGGATGCTCCAGTCCTGATGTAAAGCTGTGTATCGTCGGCATAACAGTGAAAAGAAATGTTGAACTGATTAATAATTTGACCTAAAGGCAGCATGTAAAGGGAAAACAGCAGGGGCCCCAGAACCGACCCCTGAGGGACACCACAGGAGACACAAACTGTCTGGGACGTGGCGTTGCCAAGACTAACACATTCCAGCCTATTGGAGAGGAAAGATTTGAACCAGTCCAGGACTGTGTCGCAGAGACCGACCTCCACATGAAGACGGTGGAGGAGGATACTATGGTCCACAGTGTCGAAGGCTGCAGTGAGGTCAAGGAGGACAAGGATGGAGGGAGAGCCAGTGTCAGCAGCCAAGAGGACATCATTGGTAACCCTCAGCAATGCAGTCTCTGTACTGTGAGCTGCCCTGAATCCAGACTGGAACTTCTCATACAGGGAGTGTTGTTGTAGGTGATCCTGCAGCTGAGCAGCAACAGCTTTTTCCAGCACTTTAGACAGAAAAGGGAGGTGTGAAATTGGGCGGTAATTAGAAAAAATGTCGGGATCCAAATTAGATTTTTTCAGAAGAGGCCTAATGATGGCGGTTTTTAGAGGCAGTGGAACATGACCAGATTGTAGAGACTGATTTATTATTTGAGTGATAAGTGGGCCTATTGCAGAATGATTGGTTTTTATGAGAGACGAGGGGAAAGGATCCAGGGCGCAGGATGAAGGCTTCATTTTCTTGATGATGGCCTCCACCTCACTCTGAACAACTTCGTCAAAGCTGTTTAGGGTCCCAGAATGCAGACGGGTGGGTGGCACACTGAGAACGGGGAGGTTGTGGAGCTGAGATCTGATAGTGTCAACTTTGGTTTTAAAAGATGAAAGAAACAGGTCGCATTTTTGAGCAGAGTCCTCAAGAGTTTGCTTAATGGGATTAAGCAGACGAGTGATTGTGGAGAAGAGCTGTTTAGAGTTTCCAGGGCAGGTGTTGATGATGTTAGAATAATATTTGGAGCGTGCTTCTTTAAGAGAATAGGCGTATGCTTTCTGATGTTCTTTATATGCCTGCTTATGCACAGACAGACCAGATGATTTTACACGTCTCTCAATAGCACGGCCAGTTGCCTTCATCTTGCGCAGCTCATCAGTGTACCAAGGGGCTGAGCGCGAGAAAGACACCAGTCTTGTCTTTAAGGGGGCGTGTAGGTCCAGGAGCTCCCGAAGAGATTGGTTGTAGTAATCCACAGAGTCATCTGCAGATGAATGATTGACAGCGGTCAGGGTGTGAAGATCAGCAGACAGAACATCAAGGGAAATGTTTTTAAGGTCACGGAACTGGATGGGTCGTTTTGGGTTTGAAGCAGGCGAAGATGAAGGCACTTCCAGGGAGATGACCCTGTGGTCTGAGACACCCAGGTCATATACAGATAAGTTATTGATGAGTACAGTGTCTGTAATCACCAAATCCAGAGTATGCCCCCTGCTGTGCGTAGGGGCGTCAACATGTTGAGTGAGATTAAGAGAGTCCAGAAGAGACTTAAAATCTGTTGCCAGAGGTGAAGAAGAATTGTCCACGTGGATATTTAAGTCGCCAAGAAAAATAGTCTTCACAGGGGAGG
The DNA here is from genome assembly GCA_038048925.1 of Garcialebias charrua. Lineage (NCBI taxonomy): Eukaryota > Metazoa > Chordata > Actinopteri > Cyprinodontiformes > Rivulidae > Garcialebias > Garcialebias charrua. Next base: position 41,503 of record JBBPBX010014574.1, read on the forward strand.
TGCAGAAAAAAGTGAGGAGGTCATGCATCTCTGAGTTAAATGAAACATGCGGTTTGGGAGGTCTATAAATTAATATAACATTCATCAGGAGTGGGGCTTTGAAGCTGAAAGCCAGACATTCAAAAGAGGAAAAGTCCTGAGAAGACAGATGAGACAATTTTAAATTACTGCGATAAATTACAGCCAGACCACCACCGCGGCCAGTGCTGCGGGCTCTCTGCAGATAACTGTATCCAGAGGGACACGCCTCATTCAGAGAACTGAACACAACTGGTTGGTGCCACGTCTCTGTAAGACACATGAGGTCCAAGTTCTTCTCCAGAATGTGATCATGAATTAAACATGACTTGTTGGAAAGTGACTGCACATTGAAAAGTTCTACAGATTCTACAGATATAGACTTCATCATCAATAGAGGGAAACTGGAGCCTTGAAAACCTGGAAAACCACTTTCACATTTTCCAGACATTGAAAACAGAGAATTTGAACTGATCTGATGATTAAAAGATGATTTTTCACAGATTGTGACGTGCACATGTATTAATGCTAGTATTCTGGTACCAGTGAGTCCATGTTCTGCTCCTCCAGTTTACCAGTTTGTTCCTCCTTTCATGACTCAGAGCGTTGAAGCAGCAGATCTCTCACTGCTACAATAAATCTTTGCCTCCACCTAAGCAGCTCAGCTCTGAGCGTCTTGTGACTGAAAGATCTCCTGGAATTTCAGGATTCACTCAGGGAAAAATCAGGGACTTTTATTTTGAAATGCTGTGAAGTGTGCCTTCAGTGAGACTTTGAGTGAAGAAGAATGATTTGAATGTTTTCTGTGCTTTCATGGCGTCCTCCCAGCAGCTGAGATGTAACACGTGTCTGTGTTTGTAGTTGCTGTTGTAAAGTGTGAAACAGAACAGGAGGAATGAGTGTGATGCTCTGAACACTGATGATCCTCTGCTGCAGCTTCTATCAGCTCAAATGAAGCTTCAATGTTCAACTGAGTGAATGTGAACGACCTGAAGCTTCCACTCACTCACTCAGTGTGTGTCAGTGAATGAAATGTGTGTGTGCTGGCCTGCAGCTCCATGAATCCATCTAGTGGACTGATAGTAGAAGTGCAGCAGCTGATGCAGCTTCCTCTGCCTCACTCTGCTGTCTGACTGCATTCAGCTGAAGCCAGTGGTGTAGTCTACGTGATACTCGGGTATATGGAGTATACCCACTAGAAAAACTTAAGAATTTCAGTATACCCACTTAAAAGTGCCCAATGGTACATGACATACCATTAGGTACATGTCATTGATACGTTAAACGACAGTTAAACACTTCTGTAACAATCTATTGGTGTGCAGTGCTTTTCTTTGATACTGTTTTATAAATTATATAACATGTTTTTAATACAAAGCCAGCTGTTGTACAAAGTTTGTTGTTCATTTATTCAAATATAAGCATCAGAGAAATTTGGAACTGTTCAATATGCTTAAAATCAAAATAAATTGACGGTTACACTTTACTAACCAGTGTACTTTGGTTTCTAAGCACGGTATGTCCACTACAAAAATGTAGACTACACCACTGGCTGAAGCTGAGAAGAAACAAAGAGCCAACCAGAGGAGGAGCAGCTGATCTTTTTACAGCACACATCATGGAAAGGAGGAGCAGAGTTGATGTTCACATGAATGATGTGTGTTTCCTCTGCAGGTGAAGCTAGAAAGTGTGTGTGAGCTGATGTGAATCCAGCAGCATGGATCAGTGTGAGGACAGAGAGGAGGGAGTCCCTCCCTCTAAAACCACTCTGTGTGGGGAACATGAGAGCCAGAGCAAAGGTCAGAGGTCACATCTCCAACTGTCCACCACTCTTCTCCATGTCAGAGCTCAGCACTCACTCTTTAAAAAATGTTTGATCTTTGGTGTCAAAAATTATTCTTAGGTTGTTTGTTTTTTCACATAGTGGTGTTGTACTTTGTTTATTTTATTTTTTATTATAGTTTGTATTTTTTTCTTCTAAATGTTAATTGTATTTTAAGGGTTTTTGTGTAACAAATATCCCATCTGAGAATGGCCGTTATAAAATAGCGAAAGCTAAAGTTTTTTTAATTGACAGGTGGATTTTGTAAAACTAAATAAAAAGAATTAAACTGAACTTGAACTGTTTGTTACAGAATCACCTCTTTTCAAGAAACAAGCTGCTAAATTACAGTAAGTCCAGTGATTGAAAAATGTTTGTTTCATTTCATACATGTGAGCATAATTCAATTATTTTTAATATTAGAATCTTGTGTCAAACAGTTGATCAAACTGCTGGACAGATGTTTGCTGTCACTGTCTAAACATGTGCACTTTGGAAACTGTTTGCTAAACATCCTGAAGTTTGAATGTGACGTTTGGACACTTCACTGTTTGCAGTTTGATCAAACACTAATTCCTGTTCTTTCATGCAGTTTCTCTCTTGTTGCGTCAGTTTCAAGTGGGTTCACTGTGACATCAAGTTCCTGCAGGTCCTGATTGCTGAGTGGGCAGAAACTGCAACGTGTCTGACGTGTTGCTGCTGAGGCCGCTCTTCCTGCAGGTCAAGCTGCTGGATTGTTGAGCAGCAGAGGATTTACATAAAACAATAAAAACAATTAAACACTCATTTCTGCTCTCTCATCTTTAGGCCTTTTCTCTTATTTAAAGTTCTTCAGCAACATTTGTTTTTACTCATTTTTGATAAAGTTATGTAGACAGCTTAACACTGCAAGTAAATAACAGCGACTGAGACAAACTGTGAAAACTGGACAGATGAACGTGATTGATTTTCAAAATAAAATACCATGCAGACTAAGAACTAGAAAAATAAATCAAAATAAAACTTTATATACTTTTTAGGTGGCAAGGTATCAAATGATCCAAGGCCCAGAACTGGTGACCTGCCCGGTGGTTGTGAACTCCTGCTTTAGTGCTTCTTAACCAGCTGGTAGGCCCCTGGGCTAAGTGATCCTGCAGCTCCGCCCCCAAACATCTGCACAGCTGGACTCGGCAGGTTTCACTGCAGCTCTGCTGTCATGTCAGGTCAAGTGTTAGCAGTGATCGTATCAATGAGCTAAATCCAGCCAAATGCGTCTACAGGACCAAAAATATGACGCCCCAAATGAGACTATCAGAAGTGTCTGCTGGGATCACTGGCAACATGTTCCAAACAACTTGATCACTGGCAACATGTTCCAAACAACTTGATCACTGGCAACATGTTCCAAACAACTTGATCACTGGCAACATGTTCCAAACAACTTGATCACTGGCAACATGTTCCAAACAACTTGATCACTGGCAACATGTTCCAAACAACTTGATCACTGGCAACATGTTCCAAACAACTTGATCACTGGCAACATGTTCCAAACAACTTGATCACTGGCAACATGTTCCAAACAACTTGATCACTGGCAACATGTTCCAAACAACTTGATCACTGGCAACATGTTCCAAACAACTTGATCACTGGCAACATGTTCCAAACAACTTGATCACTGGCAACATGTTCCAAACAACTTGATCACTGGCAACATGTTCCAAACAACTTGATCACTGGCAACATGTTCCAAACAACTTGATCACTGGCAACATGTTCCAAACAACTTGATCACTGGCAACATGTTCCAAACAACTTGATCACTGGCAACATGTTCCAAACAACTTGATCACTGGCAACATGTTCCAAACAACTTGATCACTGGCAACATGTTCCAAACAACTTGATCACTGGCAACATGTTCCAAACAACTTGATCACTGGCAACATGTTCCAAACAACTTGATCACTGGCAACATGTTCCAAACAACTTGATCACTGGCAACATGTTCCAAACAACTTGATCACTGGCAACATGTTCCAAACAACTTGATCACTGGCAACATGTTCCAAACAACTTGATCACTGGCAACATGTTCCAAACAACTTGATCACTGGCAACATGTTCCAAACAACTTGATCACTGGCAACATGTTCCAAACAACTTGATCACTGGCAACATGTTCCAAACAACTTGATCACTGGCAACATGTTCCAAACAACTTGATCACTGGCAACATGTTCCAAACAACTTGATCACTGGCAACATGTTCCAAACAACTTGATCACTGGCAACATGTTCCAAACAACTTGATCACTGGCAACATGTTCCAAACAACTTGATCACTGGCAACATGTTCCAAACAACTTGATCACTGGCAACATGTTCCAAACAACTTGATCACTGGCAACATGTTCCAAACAACTTGATCACTGGCAACATGTTCCAAACAACTTGATCACTGGCAACATGTTCCAAACAACTTGATGACTGGCAACATGTTCCAAACAACTTGATCACTGGCAACATGTTCCAAACAACTTGATGACTGGCAACATGTTCCAAACAACTTGATCACTGGCAACATGTTCCAAACAACTTGATCACTGGCAACATGTTCCAAACAACTTGATGACTGGCAACATGTTCCAAACAACTTGATCACTGGCAACATGTTCCAAACAACTTGATCACTGGCAACATGTTCCAAACAACTTGATCACTGGCAACATGTTCCAAACAACTTGATCACTGGCAACATGTTCCAAACAACTTGATCACTGGCAACATGTTCCAAACAACTTGATCACTGGCAACATGTTCCAAACAACTTGATCACTGGCAACATGTTCCAAACAACTTGATCACTGGCAACATGTTCCAAACAACTTGATCACTGGCAACATGTTCCAAACAACTTGATCACTGGCAACATGTTCCAAACAACTTGATCACTGGCAACATGTTCCAAACAACTTGATGACAGCGGGTCGGTGAACTGTACCTGTTCCTTCACATGAAACTTTCCACATCTGTTGTGCTGCCATGTTGTTTTTAGAGAGAAAACTCTGTATAAATAAAGAGTCTCTGTGAGCTGCTAGCTCTCAGAGTGTGTGTTAGGGATGACTTTCAGCTACTACAACATCAGGTTTTTGCTCAACATCTGTAAAACTGACTCAGTTGTAGCCATGTTTGTGTTTTCTAATCTCAATTATCAGATTAAAGGGGACCACATATTCAAAATTCACTTTTTAATGTTTTTTTTACTCAACTTTGGGTATTTACTCCATAAAAAAACAGTCCTAAGGCCAAAAAAATGCACCCAGTGGTTTATTTACTCTAAGTAGATTTATTTAACTGTGATAAGATAGGTTTCGTTTTGAAATCATCGCGCCTGTTACGTCACAGGCGCGAGGACAACCCACCTCGAACCTGAGTCCAGCCCCCTCACCTAGCAACCCCTGGTGCGGCTCAACCCACTCCAGTATAAAAGAGTTGACGGTTGTTTTTCCTGATTTCATGGCTAAAAATGTCACAGAGTCTAGCCAGCTAACTCTCTGACCCTCGTGGCGCAGATAATGGATTTAAAATTGATAGTTTTCAGATGGGAACAGATGCGCATGTTTCTGTGTGTGTGTGTGTGTGTGTTGGTTTATGTGTCATTAGCAGGACAGACTACTTAACGCAACCAAACCCGTGTGTGCGCGTGTGTGTGTGTCCTCACATACAGGTTCAGCCAGACCAAGATCACTTGGAGCTCCTATTTAATTCCATCAGAGCGTCAGGTAGTGTTGATAAAAAGAAAGCCCGCTGTGAGTGTGTGTGTGTGTGTGTGTTGGTTTATGTGTCATTAGCAGGACAGACTACTTAACGCAACCAAACCCGTGTGTGCGCGTGTGTGTGTGTCCTCACATACAGGTTCAGCCAGACCAAGATCACTTGGAGCTCCTATTTAATTCCATCAGAGCGTCAGGTAGTGTTGATAAAAAGAAAGCCCGCTGTGAGTGTGTGTGTGTGTGTATGTGTGCCGGCCCGCACGTGCTCCTCGGAGGGACGCAGATAAAAAAGCCCCCGCTGTGCTGCTGTGCTTGTGTGTGTGTGTGCTTTGCTCCCCTACAGCTGCGCCACAGGCAGAAGGAGGGAGAGTCAGAGGGAGGGAGAGTCAGAGGGAGGGAGAGTCAGAAGGAGGCAAAAGAAACGTGCAGTAACTTCCTCGTCTGCCTTTGGAGGGCGGAGTTAATGTGAGCAGATCTTTGAAGGGCGTGCCACAAGACCTCCTCATCATAAACCGGTCGTTCAAAACGAAAGTTAAAAATGGCAGAATTAAAAAGGGTATAATTGATTATCTAAGAATTATTTTGTGTATTAAATTGAATGAACACTGTTTTTTAACCCCAAAGAAATACCATAAAAATTTTAAAAAGCAATATGTGGTCCCCTTTAACGCCTACAGTTAATCTGTTGTACGTGTACATTCAATTACTTTCTGACAGTTTCATTAAAATAATTTACTGGTACATGAGATATTTTGCTAACAGACACACAGGCAGGCTAATATGAGTGCCAGACTTTGGTGGTGGTGGTGCTAAACAGTTCATAGTAACACAGCAGAGGTGTTTGTCCCTTGTTGATGTGAATCTTTAGGTTTGAATCCTCTTTATTTGTCTCTAAGTTGATGGAAGCATCAAAGTGATGCATGTAGAACAGAAACTAAAGGTTCTCACATGTTCTCAGTCTCCAAGAGCAGCTGCACAACCTGAACATGTGCAGCTGCTCTGCTCCCAGTCCTTTGTTGCAAGTCTCAAGAGTTCAAGAGTTTGATTCTCATCATTCCACAACATGACATGCATGAGGAGGAACCAAACAGTTCCTGAGCTCCACTTATGTCAGCATTTAAGAAGTAAAGAAGAAAATAAAACTTTATAACTTGATGTTGATTTATTTTCTCACACTTCACCTGCTTCTCTTTACTGCTGCCAGAAAGGAGAATGATGAAGTGATGTTGTTTAGAAGAAAATGTCTCGCTCACTTTTCTTCATGTCACTGCCACAAGTGACAGCAGCTCTCTGCATGTGCTGCATCACTTGATTGATGTGACAGGAGGAAAGGAGAGGTGTTTGTGAACTCTTCAGAGTGAGCTCTCGTCCAGTGCTCCCTCAGCAGGAGCTCTAAGTCTTCCTTCTTCTCTTCTCCTCCATCCTGTTGGAAGCTGCACACTATTGACTTCAGCTCACATGTTCAAAAACATGCATGTTAGGCTCACATGTTCAAAAACATGCATGTTAGGCTGCCTTCAGGCCCAGGAGGAGCATGCAGAGAGATGTGTGCTCTCAACGGGGTTTGCCTGCTTAAATAAAGCTTCATGAATAAATCAATAGTTTGATCACATTTCAGTCAGTTTGACATGAACACACATGACATCATGTTTTATTTCTGGTTGTGGGCTTCTGTGTCTGAGAGTCTTTCTAATGGAAACAGGATCAATTCTCTTCAAGTTCCTGTCACATCCAGTTTTCATGATAAACACTAAAGCGTTCATGGAAAGAGAACATTACTGATGTATGTCAGAATCAATTCACGCAGCTCACATGAACAGTTGTGGAGATATTTGCATGTGCAGGAACGGAGAGATGACAACGCCTGCATGGAAACACATCATTGCTACAACAGCTAACACAGACAGGAGCACAGAGTCTGATGTTTCTTTACATTATTCACAGTCACTATTAAAGAAAGATGAAGAAGAGTCACATCTTGTAGAAACAAAGTTACTGCACGTTTCTTTTGCCTCCTTCTGACTCTCCCTCCCTCTGACTCTCCCTCCCTCTGACTCTCCCTCCTTCTGCCTGTGGCGCAGCTGTAGGGGAGCAAAGCACACACACACACAAGCACAGCAGCACAGCGGGGGCTTTTTTATCTGCGTCCCTCCGAGGAGCACGTGCGGGCCGGCACACATACACACACACACACACTCACAGCGGGCTTTCTTTTTATCAACACTACCTGACGCTCTGATGGAATTAAATAGGAGCTCCAAGTGATCTTGGTCTGGCTGAACCTGTATGTGAGGACACACACACACGCGCACACACGGGTTTGGTTGCGTTAAGTAGTCTGTCCTGCTAATGACACATAAACCAACACACACACACACACACTCACAGCGGGCTTTCTTTTTATCAACACTACCTGACGCTCTGATGGAATTAAATAGGAGCTCCAAGTGATCTTGGTCTGGCTGAACCTGTATGTGAGGACACACACACACGCGCACACACGGGTTTGGTTGCGTTAAGTAGTCTGTCCTGCTAATGACACATAAACCAACACACACACACACACACACAGAAACATGCGCATCTGTTCCCATCTGAAAACTATCAATTTTAAATCCATTATCTGCGCCACGAGGGTCAGAGAGTTAGCTGGCTAGACTCTGTGACATTTTTAGCCATGAAATCAGGAAAAACAACCGTCAACTCTTTTATACTGGAGTGGGTTGAGCCGCACCAGGGGTTGCTAGGTGAGGGGGCTGGACTCAGGTTCGAGGTGGGTTGTCCTCGCGCCTGTGACGTAACAGGCGCGATGATTTCAAAACGAAACCTATCTTATCACAGTTAAATAAATCTACTTAGAGTAAATAAACCACTGGGTGCATTTTTTTGGCCTTAGGACTGTTTTTTTATGGAGTAAATACCCAAAGTTGAGTAAAAAAAACATTAAAAAGTGAATTTTGAATATGTGGTCCCCTTTAATCTGATAATTGAGATTAGAAAACACAAACATGGCTACAACTGAGTCAGTTTTACAGATGTTGAGCAAAAACCTGATGTTGTAGTAGCTGAAAGTCATCCCTAACACACACTCTGAGAGCTAGCAGCTCACAGAGACTCTTTATTTATACAGAGTTTTCTCTCTAAAAACAACATGGCAGCACAACAGATGTGGAAAGTTTCATGTGAAGGAACAGGTACAGTTCACCGACCCGCTGTCATCAAGTTGTTTGGAACATGTTGCCAGTGATCAAGTTGTTTGGAACATGTTGCCAGTGATCAAGTTGTTTGGAACATGTTGCCAGTGATCAAGTTGTTTGGAACATGTTGCCAGTGATCAAGTTGTTTGGAACATGTTGCCAGTGATCAAGTTGTTTGGAACATGTTGCCAGTGATCAAGTTGTTTGGAACATGTTGCCAGTGATCAAGTTGTTTGGAACATGTTGCCAGTGATCAAGTTGTTTGGAACATGTTGCCAGTGATCAAGTTGTTTGGAACATGTTGCCAGTGATCAAGTTGTTTGGAACATGTTGCCAGTGATCAAGTTGTTTGGAACATGTTGCCAGTGATCAAGTTGTTTGGAACATGTTG
>JBBPBX010014575.1:9344-50688 GCA_038048925.1 Garcialebias charrua
CCAGATTGGTTTGTTGCAACAGTTTCTCAAACAACTAGTGACTCCATCCACTGACCAATCAGTGACCGACAGTGTTCTGACATAAAGTTTTAAGGCCGGAACAGTACGCTTGGAAACGGAGCAAAAAGGGTTCGGAAAAAAGTGCTGGTTCCACGAATAATTGCTAGTGAAAAATCCTTGGAACCAGGCTGAACCAAGTCAAACCATGCTGTTCTAGCACTAGTGGAAAAGGGGTAATATATCAGTGTTAGTAATGTATCTTTGTCATCCTCAATGAAATGCATTGTTTGTCAGTCTTGTGTGCAGCCTTCACCACTCTCTGCAAAGCTTTTCTTTCTGCAGCTATGCAGCCTCCATGCCACACGATGATGCTGGAGCACAAGATGCTCTCCACTGCACACCTGTAGAAGGAGGTGAGGACTGAGCTTCCCAGACCAGCTCGTCTCAGCCGTCTGAGGAAGTAGAGTCTCTGATGAGGTTTCTTGATCAGGCTGGTGGTGTTGTTGCCCCAGCTGAGGTTGTCATTCAGGTGTACACCCAAGTACTTGTAACTGGAGACCACTTCCACCGCAGATCCTCCTATATTTGTGTGTGTGTGTGTGTGGGGGGGGGGGGTTGCTCTTTCTGAAATCCACATTCATCTCCTTTGTCTTCTTCACATTGATGTGGAGGCTGTTCTTCCTGCACCAGTTCTCAAAGTGTTCCACCTCCTGCCTGTAGCCAGATTCATCATTATTTGCGATGCATCCATAAACCGCTGTATCATCTGCAAACTTTTCAATATGACAGCCTGGAAAGGTAGATGCACAGTCATACGTGAGCAGAGTGAACAGAAGGAGGCTCAACACACAGCCCTGAGGGGAGCCAGTGCTGAGGGTTATAGTGGAGGAGGAGAAGTTGTAGATCCTCCTGTGGTTTGCTTGTTAAGAAGTCTAGTACACAGTTGTATATGGAGGGGCTTAGTCCTAGTGTGAATAGTTTGTCCATCAGGGTCAGGAGAATCATGGTGTTGAAGGAGATGTGAAGTCCACAAAGGGCATACAGATGTAGGAGTCCTGCTACTGGTGGGTGAGAGCAGTGTGGACTACAGAGGAGATGGCATCCTCTGTTGATCAATTCTTGTGGTATGCATACTGGTGTGGGTCCTTGCTGATGTCGATGGTAGCTTTGATGTGGACCATGACCAGTTTTTCAAAGCATTTAGTGGCTATTGGAGTGAGGGCTAATGGCTGGTAGTCATTCAGACCAGTCACTGCAGAGCTCTTAGGAACTGGGATGATGGTGGCTGTCTTCAGGCAGGTGGGAACAGTTGCCAGGGTGAGGGAGTTAAAGATATTGGCCAGCACCTCGCAGAGCTGATCGGCACAGTGTCTCAGCACACTCCCTGGGATGTTGTCTGGGCCAGTGGCTTTGTGAGAATTAATCCTCCTGAAGGTTCTCCTTACTTCTGCTGAGGTCATGCTGAGCTCGGCTGAGCCATTATGCTCACTCATAGGGAAGGTAACTGATGTCACAGCATATAAGCACTTGCGTGTTTTTAACAGTTTATTTATTAGAAACATTTTGCAATGATAAGCACATGACTGTTATAATGTTCACTATGAAATAAAGCAAAGTTTGATCCTTTGTATAAATTCAGTCATATGAAGGCAGGCCTATGTGCATAAGAGCATGGGTGTAATTGGTAACATTTGTGCAACTTATAGGTAGAAATTTTCAGTCCTGTACAAAATGATCATCACTTTATACAAACGAAAACCTCTGAGTACAAAGTGGGTGTACAATTTACTGGACATAAAATTGATAAGCACCAAAATAATTATTCTTGAAAGGAAGCTGAATTTGTTGTTCCTCAATGAACTAACAGATTTTTTTTGTTACACATTGGGGCAGTTTTTATGCAGCTCAACTTCCCATCCCTCCATCCATCCATCCCATCCCTCCATCCATCCATCCCATCCCTCCATCCATCCATCCATCCATCCATCCATCCATCCTCTTCAGCTTATCTGGGGTCTGGTTGCAGTGGTATCAGCCTAAGTAGGGAGGCCCAGACTTCTCTCTCCCCAGCCACTTGGGCCAGCTCCTCCGGGGGAATCCCAGACTGTTCGAGAAACATAGTCCCTCCAGTGTGTCGTGGGTCTTCCTCTGGGTCTCCTCCCGGTGGGACGTATCTGGAACACCTCACCAGGGAGGCTTCCAGGATGCATCCTAACCAGATGCCCGAGCCACCTCAACTGGCTCCTTGTGACATGTAGAAGCAGCAGCTCTACTCTGATGCCTCCTACCCACCGCCCCCGGCGTCGGGCGGCCGAAGCGGCCGGATAACACCGGTTTACATTCAAAGTCTATGGAGGAGACGCGTGGAGTCACGGGGAACAAGGAAGCGGCGAGATTCGAGTGATCGAAGCGGCGCGACGGCAGCCTGCACACGCACGCGCGCGTCGCCGTCGAGCCGCAGACGTCCCAAATGTTGATCTCTGGCGGCTCGACGCATCCGGCAAACAGTCGGGAGAGCCTCGCTATCTGATTACACAACCACAACGGGACTTTTTTCGGACTTTTTAAACTCACCGGATCCAGCCTCCAGGAATTGGACCCAAACTCCGGTAAGAAACGTGGCATTTTTACAGTTGCTGCTGACAGGCTGCTGTACTCTCCAGTGTAGATCACCCCAAACATAAAAAAAAGTTTTAATCTCATCGAAGACCGTCGGAGGTGCAGTTAAAACAACAACTGAACCCGGAAAACAAGCCAGAGACCCCTCCCTCTGCTACCCCCTAGTGTACGTCATCAGACGGTGTTCAGTGGTTCAGTGGAACCGTGACCAGCGGCAAAAAGGGGACGGCAGGAGCGTTTGCAGTTGTGCGGTGGGTAAGAGGCATGAGTCCCTCCCGGATGATTGAGCTTCTCACCCTATGTTTAAGGGAGAGCCCAGACACCCTGCGGACAAAACTCATTTTGGCCACTTGTATTTGTGAGCTCGTTCTTTCGGTCACAACCCAAAGCTCATGACCATAGATAAGGGTAGGAACGTAGATCGACCGGTAAATCGAGAGCGTCGCCTTACTCAGCTCTCTCTTCACCACAACAGACCAGTACAGCGCCCGCTTCACTACAGACGGCGCACCTATCCGCCTATCGATCTCACGTTCCATTTTCCCCTCATTATTGAACAAGACCCCGAGATATTTAAATTTCTCCACTTGGGGCAGGACCTCCTCCCCGACCCAGAGAAGACACTCTATCCTTTTTATATTGTGTGTACTGTGCATGCAGTGCTGTACTGTACATTCATTTCATCATCATCATCATCATCATCATCGCCGTCACCGAAGTGTTCAAGAGCATATGTTTATAAGAGAGTGGGAATGTCATGATTCATGCCCGTCTGTCCACTAAAACTCACATGCTCCACTGTGATCAGCACAATTCTTCTCACCTGGTGACTGTAGCATTTAAGCACTCCCCTCTTCTCTATCCAACACCAGATTATTGAAAGTCTTGCGCGAGTAAATGTCCAGGAGTTATCTCATGCTCCTGACTGATCCCCTCATCCTAACCCAAGTTTCTGTGCGCTGGATTTTCTTGTTTCACCTTACAAATCTTTCCAGAGCATTTACTCAGACATGTGCTGACTCCCACCATCCATCCATTATCTTTACCCGCTTCTTCCTTTTCAGGTCTCTCACAATCTTTTCAAAATAAAGCTTATTGAACGCTCTCCAAGTCTGGTTGAATTTTCGGGTCCTCCACTAAATTAATTACAGGGAAAGGTCAATAAGAGAGTGGGAACAGTTTGTAGGAGTGTGGGAAGGGTTTATAAAGCCTTAAATATATATGAATAATGAAATAAATATAACAATGCTACTTTGCAGATTTTCACCCATTGTCGGGTCTCTGAAACGTAACCCCATAACACAAATGATGGGTGAGGCATGATTGTACAGGTCCTTCTCAAAAAATTAGCATATTGTGATAAAGGTCAGTATTTTCCATAATGTAATGATAAAAATTAAACTTTCATATATTTTAGATTCATTGCACACCAACTGAAATATTTCAGGTCTTTTATTGTTTTAATACGGATGATTTTGACATACAGCTCATGAAAACCCAAAATTCATGTCTAAAAAAATTAGCACATCATGAAAAGGTTCTCTAAACGAGCTATTAACCTAATCATCTGAATCAACAAATTAACTCTAAACACCTGCAAAAGATTCCTGAAAAACTCCCAACCTGGTTCATTACTCAAAACTGCAATCATGGGTAAGACTGCGGACCTGACTGCTGTCCAGAAGGCCATCATTGACATCTTCAAGCAAGAGGGTAAGACAGAAAGAAATTTCTGAACGAATAAGCTGTTCCCAGAGTGCTGTATCAAGGCACCTCAGTGGGAAGTCTGTGGGAAGGGAAAAGTATTGCAGAAAACGCTGCACAACGAGAAGAGGTGACCGGACCCTGAGGAAGATTGTGGAGAAGGCCCGATTCCAGAGCCACCGTGCACAGGCGTGTGCAGGAAATGGTCCCCAGGTCAAACCACTTTTGAACCAGAAACAGCGGCAGAAGCGCCTGACCTGAGCTACAGAGAAGCAGCACTGGACTGTTGCTCAGTGGTCCAAAGTACTTTTTTTGGATGAAAGCAAAGTTTGCATGTCATTCGGAAATCAAGGTGCCAGAGTCTGGAGGAAGACTGGGGAGAAGGAAATGCCAAAATGCCAGAAGTCCAGTGTCAAGTACCCACAGTCAGTGATGGTCTGGGGTGCCATGTCAGCTGCTGGTGTTGGTCCACTGTGTTTTATCAAGGGCAGGGTCAATGCAGCTAGCTATCAGGAGATTTTGGAGCACTTCATGCTTCCATCTGCTGAAAAGCTTTATGGAGATGAAGATTTCATTTTTCAGCACGACCTGGCACCTGCTCACAGTGCCAAAACCACTGGTAAATGGTTTACTGACCATGGTATTACTGTGCTCAATTGGCCTGCCAACTCTCCTGACCTGAACCCCATAGAGAATCTGTGGGATATTGTGAAGAGAAAGTTGAGAGACGCAAGACCCAACACTCTGGATGAGCTTAAGGCCGCTATCGAAGCATCCTGGGCCTCCATAACACCTCAGCAGTGCCACAGGCTGATTGCCTCCATGCCACGCCGCATTGAAGCAGTCATTTCTGCAAAAGGATTCCCAACCAAGTATTGAGTGCATAACTGAACATAATTATTTGAAGGTTGACTTTTTTTGTATTAAAAACACTTTTCTTTTATTGGTCGGATGAAATATGCTAATTTTTGAGACATGAATTTTGGGTTTTCATGAGCTGTATGCCAAAATCATCAGTATTAAAACAATAAAAGACCTGAAATATTTCAGTTGGTGTGCAATTAATCTAAAATATATGAAAGTTTAATTTTTATCATTACATTATGGAAAATACTGACCTTTATCACAATATGCTAATTTTTTAGAAGGACCTGTATATCTCTTAAAGTCAAGCATTCATTACAAACAGTGTCTGGATGATATACCGTAGTTAGATTTTACTTACCTTCCCATGGATCTTTGGTGCAAGGGGGAGTCTCCGGGCCAATAAAGAGATCAGGATGCAAAACATTGCTGAGGAAAAGGCAACAGCAGCAAACACCAGAGCCCAGGAGAGGCTGCAGAAATAACAGGAGCTCTCTGCAGATGTGCACACCAACACGTGCACTGAGGCAAGGAGCAGGCACAGGAGGTAGAAAGGAAGGGAGAGCAGGGATGAGATGACCGGAACGTCCACTGCTGCCGCACCGCTCAGGGCTTCAGGCATGGCCAACAGTAAGACCAGCAGGAGCTAAGAGGCACAAAAGAAGAGAAAACCATGTGATCTGTTCTACTGTCACATTAAAAAGTACCGGTAAGTACACTCTTGTTCTGTCACAACACATTAAAGACAGATTAACTCAGACCATGTTTAGAAGTGATCTGATGCACGTTTGTCCACATTTGTTTTGAAACTTTCAATGCAAAACTTTCTACTGTTACAGCGTGAGCTGTTGCGGGCCCCCCGAGCTGCTGCAGCTAGCACACACTAGCACACACTAGCAACATCTACTGATATGATGATGGGTCACTGGTGCCCATGTCCTCCAGTCACTGTGTGAGAGGTGGGTACACCAAAGACAAACCACAAGTCTATCACAGGGCTAGCTACTGTATATAGAGACAAACAACCATTCACCCCCTGACATTAAGGGACAATTTAGAGTTACTACTTAGCCTTTTGGTCTGTGGGAAGAAACCAGAGAACTTGGAGAAAACTCATGCATACATGTAGTGAACATGTAAACTCCACCCTGGGAGGCAAACTGGAACTTTCTTGCTGTGAGGTGACAACTCCAACTACTGCACTGCCATGGTATCAAGCCCAGTTGATGGCTAATTTAAAATGACTAAACAGCCATCTTTTAGAAAATTCTAAAATAAGTTTTGTTAGTCTTTTCCCTAAGAGGTTTTAATGAACTGTTATAATCCTTGTAGGAA
This sequence comes from Garcialebias charrua, assembly GCA_038048925.1. Lineage (NCBI taxonomy): Eukaryota > Metazoa > Chordata > Actinopteri > Cyprinodontiformes > Rivulidae > Garcialebias > Garcialebias charrua. The sequence goes on from JBBPBX010014575.1 coordinate 15,867, forward strand.
AACAAGTAATTTGATGGGATTTTATTAATTGGTGGATGCTGTATGGAGATGCTCTGTGTTTGTCTTAAGTTTAGAGATTGTTCTGGTTGTTTTCAGAGCTGTATGTCCACTGTAGTTATTGTGTGAAAAAACCTGTTCACCTTCTTACATAAAGGTTTTGCAGGTCATTTATCTGACACTTAGCTAAAGTCATAAATCATTTTTTGCTTCTGTACTAATATAGCACATTTATTATTACATTACATAATTATAATTATTAGGAGCTGTGTAAATAACTACAACAAATATGAGTCAAGTAACTTGGAAAAGTGTTTAAGTCAAAATAAAATTATAGCTCAGGAGACTGTATTTATCAGGAATATTATAGAAACATTAGTAAATGTGATGTTCTGATTTGGCAACATGTCAGCTTGCATATAAACCAGGTAACTAAATCTGATCACCCCTGAAGGATTTTAATGACAGGTGTGAGCACTTGTATTTGGAGTAGTGCTGTAGTCAAGACCACCTAACCCGAGACCAAGTCAAGACCAAGCCCAGGGTGTACCAAGACCGAGACAAGACCAAGACTTTTGGGGTCCGAGACCAAGTCAAGACCAAGACCTCAAGTCTTGGAACTCTATCTTATCACAGATTATCTGTACCGGCTTACTTTTACTCCTGGTTGTGACATTACATTCTGTTGTCTGTATTGTTTTGTTTGTACAGAACCACGTGCGTGTGAAAGGGGGTGGGTGTGACAGCGGTAACAAAACCATGAATTTAGCAATAAGTCACGTTATCGCTTGGATTTGAATCAGTACGTTTTGCATCCAATAAAAACAAGGATGATAAATAAACTGGACAATATTCTGGCAATTTAGTGAGATTTCCACAGTTGTGGCCTTAACTGGTCTTGAAATAAAACCACAAGTCCTCAATGTCCGAGACCGAGACAAGACCAAGACCAAATGCAGTTGAGTCTGAGACAAGACCAAGACCATCAAAAAGTGATATTGAGATTTGTCTCAAGTACCGTATTTTCTGGAATATAGGTTGCACCTAAATATAGGTCACATTGTCCAATTATTGCCAAAGAATTGGAAAAATCCATATATAGGTCGCACCTGAATATAGATCGCACCTACGTCAAAATGTGGACCGTGTTTAGCTCTGCTGCAAATGTCTGCCACAGGAGCGCACAGCAAGGCTTTAAGAAGATTAACACTTAAAAACAATTATTTGTTTGATAAAAATTATAGCAAATATGTGTCTGAGCTGAACTTTTCTTTAATAAATGAATAATTTTAGCAGGATAAACACCTAAAAATATATATGTTAGCTGACATTATTGTAAGAGTGTGTCTCAGTTTAATTTTTGTTAATAAATGATTACAAATCAGCTTATTTTATAAAAAGCCATAAATAGGTCGCACCTGAATATAGGTTGCAGGGCATGCAAAAATGATAAAAAAAGCTGTGACCTATATTCCGTAAAATACGGTACTACAGCACTAATGTGGAGCTATCCATGTCTCTTTTTGATGATCCTCTTGCATCTTCAAAGTCAAAGTCAAAGTCAACTTTATTGTCAGAACTGCAATATGTACAGGACATACACAGGATTGAAATTGCATTTCTCTCTGTCCCTCGGTGCAACAGTAAACATTTAAACACTAAAACACTAAAACATTTAATAAACATAATTTAATAAACATATCTTGTTTGGAGTCTAAATGTAATTAAGAGTGCAAACACCAGCATATTTTTTTTTTTCTTTCCAATTCTTTGAGCACTGAAGAGCATTAACTTGAGATTAACTTTCTGAGATTCTTGGTAAGGTTGGCATTCTTGACTGTTTTCCACTTGTGAACTTTTCTCTGTGTAGAATGATGGACTCTAAAGCAGCAAACTGACAGAACTTCAACCTAGAAATGCTCACATTTAAGGATGACCAGTAAGCGACATTTTGCTGCCAATACTGCTCTTGATTTTTATGAAAGCAGAATGGACAAATTTGAGTTTTCCACAATTTTTTTTTAGCATTTTGTTTACATTTTTGTTAAATAAATGACATTGTAATGGGACACATGTTGGTTATTTGAGGGTGATCACAAGTCACTGGAAAAGATCAGAATGTTTTTTTGTTTGTTTTAACTTGCACTGATATGTAAAACTTTAGAACAGAGAGAGTTTACTTACAGTACTATTACTATGACTACATGTATGACAGCATGACTAACATTTTTTTAATCTTGAAAGTGCAATAAAAACTATTGGCCAGTCTTTTTTATTAATTTCCTTTCTTTTATTGTATTACAGATGTTAACGAGATTACTTTGATCGTAATTTAATACCAACATGGTTGTGTATGTTCATACATCTTTTCTGACACAGTAATGTCAGACACATGAATACTATACCATCTGTACAAAATAAACCCACAAAACACCTTAGAACTCACCTGAAACACAAAGATCATGCCTGCAATCATCGAGTACATATCGTATTTGCCCAGTTGTTTGTTCAGGGCAGAGCTCATGGCAGCTAGTGCCTCAAGATACTGCTTTAGGACTTTTTTGCCCATGTTGGTCAGCACCTCAGAGGTGTTTCCTTCAACATAGAGCTTCATCCAGTTCCCATGAGCCTTTTCTGCAACACGAAACTGCTCCAAACCTGCATCTGCATCAGAGGGAAAGAGCAGAGGGACAGTTTTAGGTACCGGTATTATGATTTGATAGTGAGAAATCATCAGTGTAAACAAAGAATTCAGATCAGTCTACTTGTGCTTCACCTTGTGAAAGACTTTCTGAAATATGGTGAACTCAATATTTAACTAGAAAATAATTTTGTTGTGGTGAATTATTAACATGCTATATAGCAGGTCACAAGTTCAACTGAATCCAGAGCATCTTCAGAAGATGTGCAAAGAAAAACAAAGTAAGAAGTACAGTATATACGGTATTTTCCTGACCGATCATGATTTGTGCAAATTTGAACCCACAAGCTAATCAACTTCCACAAAGTACTTGTAATCGAAGCATGCCTAAATCCCACTGACAATCACTTGACATGAACTTCATGAATTGTGCTAAAATAGAAAAGAGAATGAGCAACAAAGTAATTTTATAATTCAGTAATATAAATGGAACATTATTTTCTGTAAGTAGTCATGACACGTGTAAATCCACTGTTTTTCAACAACATATGCAATGAATGGGATTAACTTGTCTAAATAAAGGTTGGATGAATGAATGAACAAATTATATAACAATCCTGTACCACAGCCATGAAATGGCAATATGATTATTACAATCAATAACATAATACATTTCATTTACAGAATTATATCATAGAGTGCAAAAAGTTATCTAGCTTCTTCTTCAGTAATGATAATGTGGTTGAACTGTGCATATAAAGATGATTAATTTGTGTATTGATTAAGGAACTGCCTCATGAAATGTTAGAGTTGCCCAGGATTTCACCATCATGCACACTTTCATGCACCTACATCGACAATACCTACTTAAAGGTATTGTCAATGGTGCTCTCTGTCAGAGCTGCTCAAAGCATGGGATGCAGTCAGTCTACTTATATGGCGTTCTCTGTCCATACTGCCTGGGGCCTGAGATGCTTGGACTTTTCCTGTCTGAACCTCTGCTCACCACTGCCTTATTATTCTTCTGATCAAAACTCTTACACTTAAATTAATATTTATTGGGCAACTGAGCACATCAAGAACACATAAAAGTTCTTGATCACAGTGTGGGTGCTGGAACAGTGTTCAACTTGCTCATCCAGTCAACATATCTCATCACCCTCACATAACTTGAGAGTCCGTGTTTAGCCAAGAAAGTACCTAATGTTAAGCATGAGCTGAAAAAGACCCAATTAATGTGTTTATACGGATGGAAAACTAGCAATACTGGAAGTGGGAAACAACAACAAAAAGACAAACTAGCTGATCTAGTTATGACTGTTAAGGCCCCAATATACCTGTTTCTTTTGCCTCACGCTGCTGGACTCGCGTGTGCTGCGCACCGGCAGTTCATTTATACGCTGTGCAAGCGCTGCTCTCTGGAGTGCAGGCTCCAGCAGCTGCAGCCGGGCGGAGCAGGACAAATTGAGGTCGCTGATTGGTCATTTGCTGACACGCGAGGCAGTTTATCAACGCGCGCGCGTAGGCGTAGTAAAATTTGACCTTGGCGCGTTCACACCCGTGATCAAAGGCTTTTGCCGCGGCGCTCCCACGGCGCCGAGCGGCGTGAGGCAAAAGAAACAGGTATATTGGGGCCTTTAGTGGTCACCTTGAAGACATATTTTGTTTATCTAATTTGTTGAGTTGGATTCTCTTTGTCAACTTAATGACAATAAGAAAAAAATGATTTTTTTCTGTGAACACCAACAGATATGAAAAACACATTTCAGGTCAATGTTTTAGGGAGGAAAAAACTAAAAATTAATTCTGGGGAAACCTCAAAGCACCCTTGTATTGTATGTAAGAATGGTCATAGAAAGATAATAGGAGAAAATAAAATGGTTCGCGGAGTGATCCATGGTATTCCAGTGGAAGAAGATTTAGATAAAATAAAATGAAACATTGTTGGTGCAAAGGTACAAAACTTAAAAAGACTATCAAGAACTGTTAATGGGGAAAGAGTAGGAAGTTTATCAATAAAGATTGAGTTTGATGAGACAGTCTTACCAGCAAACATAAAAATACGATATTTGAGTTTTCAGGTTAGGCCTTACATCCCACCACCACTTTGTTGCTACAAGTGCCAGAGATATGGACACATTGCATCAGCGTGCAAAGGAAAACAGAGATGTCCAAAGTGTGGAGAGGGTCACAGAATAGAAGATTATAACGAAGAAAAGGAGCGGCCGTGGCGTAGTGGTAATGGCAGTCGTCCCCCGATCGGAAGGTTGGCGGTTCGAATCCCGGTTCCCCACACCATGTGTTGTTGTGTCCTTGGGCAAGACACTTAACCCCGAGTTGCTCCCGGTAGGACTGGAAAGCACCTTGCATGGTAGTCTGCCGCTACCGGTGTATGAATGTGTGTAGCATTCAATGTGTGTAGCGCTTTGAGATTTTCACTAATGAAAAGCGCGTTATAAATTGAATTCATTATTATTATTAGAAAAGGAGAAGTGTTGTAACTGTGGAGGCCAACATCGAGTTACATATGGGGGGTGTGAAGTGAGGAAAACAGCAAAATCCAACAGGTTAAAATAACTAAAAATACCACATATACAGAGGCAGTCAAAAGTGTAAAAGAACAAAAGACAAGAGAGAGAGAACAAACAGAGAGACAAAACCCACAACAAATTACCAGCAAACCACAAACGGACGAAAACATCACAATGCCAGTCGAAAATGGAATATTATTCATAGCATATGTCATCAACTGCACTGACCAGGCCAAACATAAAACAGAGAAAATACAAAATAATTGTGAGAGGAGCTGAAAAGTTTTGGGGGTTCAAAGAGGGATCTTGGGAAAACATTAACAAAAAGCTGGAAACCAATGGGAGAACAGGAAAGCCAGGTGACAAAGCCAGGTGACAATATATGATTATACTACAATGCAATGCTAGAAGTTTAATTGATAATGGACAAGAACTTAAAGGTTATATTGACGCACTTGAAGTGAAACCAGATGTTATTTGTGTACAGGAGACATGGTTAAAACCAACATTAGATTTTATTATTAAAGAATATACTGTAATAGAAAGAAGGAATCAACAAGAAGGAATTGGAGGAGGGTGTATAATATTCATAAAACAAGGCGTACAGTATCAAATATTAGGGAAAGGTAAATAATTGGAATATATAGAAATTGAAATACTGTATTGGGAAAAAATGAAATTGTAAGATTATTTTTTATAATAGTTATTCATTTTGTACCGTTTACTGGAAGATTAGTATTGTTTGAACTGATTGTTTGAAAAAAGAGGCAGATATAAAGATTTTTTCTTCTTTCTGCTACCTTTCATTTGGTTTATATTTTGTAGGTTATCATTTATGGGATTGTTTTGTATTGTGTTTTTTGTAAAAAAAAAAAAAAAAAACATAAACCTAAACCTAAACATAATCCATGTAAAACATCATCACTGAAGTTGATGGAGGAGGTGATGGAATATCTGGAAGGGAGAGTAATATGTTATGGAGACTTTAATGCTAACAATACGATATGGGGGAAATGTAATGATAAAAATGGACAGGTTATTAAGAAATTATTTAAAATAAAAATTTAGTATGTATTAATGATAGGAGGGGAACACGACTAAATGTAAGAACAGGAGCAGAGTCAGCCGTTGATTTAACAGTTGTCTCAAACTCAGTGGCAGATGTCTGTGAGTGGGACATTGATAAAAACACAACAATCGGTAGCAATCATTATCCCATTACAATAAGAGCAGGAATAACAATAAATAACAAGAGTAGAAAAATAAACAAAAAATTGAATTTTAATAAGGCAGACTGGGTTAAATTTAGCTATTTGAGTCCTAAAAGTCTAAAAACAGTTGACCTGACAATGGATGTAAATAATATAAATATATGTATAAATGAGATAATTCTAGAAGCTGCACTAAGTTCAATTAAAAAAAAGAGGAAGACAGAATGACAAGAAAATCGTACCATGGTGGACAAGTGAATGTAGTGAGATCATAAAATTAAGAAATAAAGCATTGTGTGTAGTCGCTGGTGGAGCTCGTCCGGTTCTCCCCCTTGGTCAGATCTGGGGAGAGGGTGAGTGGCTCGTCCTGTTTGGGTGGCCCTGGGGACTCTGGGCTCGGGGTCCTTCTTGGGGTCTTGGGCTTTGATCGCCCCTTCGTCTGCCTCAGGCCTTGGGGGGACGGATCTCTGATGCTTCACGGTCGCTACTGAATGTTCTATTGGAGGAACCTTATTCACTTATGCATGTTCACAGCCACACACAAATGGATGCAGGGATGTATATGTAGATATCATATGCGGAACCTTATTCACTTATGCATGCTCACAACCACACACAAATGGATGCAGGGATGTATATGTAGATATCATATGCAGATATGTAGATGGATATGTGATATGAATGTATATGTATATATATTTGTAGGTATGGGTATGTTTATTTATGGAAATCTACTGCAAGGTCATGAATATTATTAGTATTTATGCATGCGTATTTTGTTGCTTTTTTGTCATGTGCTTTGCAGGAATGCGGATGGAGGTTGGGTGTGTTTGCCTTGTGCTCTTTTTGTGGATAATTGTTGTTTCCTTTCTCTCTTAAAAAATAAATACAAAATTCATATCGGTGTGAGAGGATGGCTGTGAGGTGAGAAGGGAGGCCATCTATAAAAGAAAAAAATAATAAAGAAATAAAGCATTTAAAGTACTTAAACAAAATCCAATTTATCAGAACTTAATTGATTTTAAAAGAAATCAAGCAATGGTAAGGAGAATCATTAAGAACACAAAGAGAGAATATTGGAAAAAAAATTATGTTACACAGTGGGAAAAGAAACAAAAATTGAAAAATGTTGGAAAATAATTAAAAGAATGAATGGTATTAAAAGAATATGAATATTCATATTAAAAATAGATAACTATTATAAAAGATGACGAGAAAGCTGAAATATTAGCAAAAACATTTAGTAAAATTCATAGCTCGAGTAACATCAATGAAGAAGGAAGGAAAGGTCAGGAAGCCACAAAACTAAAATACAAAGATTTGCTACAAAATACTGAAAAAACAATAACATTTGTTACACAATGATAGAACATATCAGCGAAACATCAAAAGATACAATATTAGAATTTTACAATAAAATCTGGGAGGAGGGGGAGCTGCCACAGAGCTGGAAGGAGGCAGTCATCATTCCAATAGCCAAACAAGGAAAAGACAATACAAATCCAGAAAATTATAGACCAATTGCTTTAAAGCTGCTCTATGTAACTTTGTAGTGCAGTCTGTAACTTTTCTAACAATATATTTTTAACATATTTCTTCACTCTGTCACTATCTACTGACAGACTGATGTTAGACAAAGTAATCTCTGAAAAAAACTATAGTCCCCTTGCTTCTCTATCAGCATTTATAAAAACACTAAAAACACAGAGTGACCCGCCGTTAACCAGCCAATAAAAACAGAGCTTGAATTTGAATCAGCCAATAAAAACAGAGCTTGAATTTGAATTTCAGCAGGGCCAGGGGGAGCAGAGCCATATATGGCTCTGAGGGGGAGGGATCAGAATACTTTGCTGTTGAAAATATTTCTAAGTTCTGCGCTCTACATAAAGTTACACATAGCACCTTTAACTTCAAACATGTGTAAAATTATGGAAAAAATGATTATTAATAGATTAACTTATTATTTAAATAACAAAATATACATATCTAAATATCAGAGTGGGTTTAGAAAAGGGAGAAACAATAATGATCCAACACTGTGTTCAGAGCATGTAATCAGAAAAGCACAAATCAACAAAGAAAGTGTAGTTGCAGTATTTTTTGATATAGAGAAGGCATATGATATGATGTGGGTAGAAGGATTATTAATTAAATTATGTCAAATGGAAAAATGTTTAACTGGGTTCAAAACTTTTTATCAAACAGAACAACAGAAGTGAGAATTAGGCAAGAACTATCAAGAAAATTTACTGTGTAGAAAATGGAACCCAACAAGGAAGCATTTTAAGTCCGTTATTGTTTTCAATAATGACAAATGATATATTTACAGACACTGGGAAGGATATGGGATGTTCAATGTTTGCGGACGATGGAACCATATGGAAAAGCGGGAGAAATACTGAATTTGTTGTAAAGAAAATACAAGCTATGATAGAAAAATGGGAATATCAATGGGGATTTAAGTTCTCAGTAGAAAAAACAAAAATTATGGTGTTTACACAGAAAAAAATGAGAGGAAATAAAATTAAAATTATATAATCAAGAATTAGAACAAGTAAAAAGTGTAAAGTTTTTAGGATTATGGTTTGATGAAAAATAATATGGAAAATACATATACAAAAAATTAAAGATAAGTGTAAGAAAATATTAAACATTATGAGATGTTTGGCTGGCAGTGACTGGGGAGCAGATGGAGGAGCTTTAAAACAAATATACACAGGATTAAACAGATCAAACATTGACTATGGAAGCATCATTTATGGATCAGCAGCAAAAACTAATCTGGAAAAATTAGAAGCAATACAATAATAATAATAATAATAATTTGTCACATTTGTCATCTATGTATGTTTCCCATACTTGACAGACGAAATTGGTCTTCTGCATTTAACCCAACCACCACCAGGTGGTGCAGCGAGTTGTGTAGTCGCGCTCGGGGAGCTGGAGAATTAGGTGTGCACTCATAGACACCCCAAGGTGTGTAGTGGCTGGGGCGTGAACCCGACAACATCAGGCGTTAAGAATTTGTACAGGAGCATTCAAAACCACACCAACAACAGCATTAGAAATAGAAATGAGTGAAATTCCACTGGAACTAAGAAGAACACAACTAGCAATAAATTACTGGATTAACTTGCAAACCAATAACCCGGCCATCCAACAATTGATAAACTAAACCCATGCTGGGAAAAAGAGAAAAAACAAACAAGACGTTTTGGCTGGATTATCCACCTTATTCTTGAAGCCTCTGCTGTAGAAACGAATGTGCATTTTACTTCCTGTCCGACACCGGAAGTGCCTGTATTCCATAGGCGGAGTATGGATCGCGGGTATTTTTGAAAGTTATTTTCATTCATTTTATCGGAGCAAACACAGCTTTTGTTTAAACGGAACGTTTACTGAAATGTCCTACCGGGGTTCAGGTACCTGCTGTGCTGTTCGCGGCTGCACCAACAACCGGACCAAGCTAAATCTTTGGCTAAAACAACAGTGTTTTCAACACGGACCCAAAACAAAGAAAGAGTGTTCCTGTGAAAAGCGATATGGTTTCCATCGCCTACCTACAGATGACGACGTAAAAAGAAGGTGGCTGAAAAATCTGAATTTGAAGAGACCACCCAAAACGCTGTTTGTGTGCTCATTTCACTTCATTGATAAACGGCCGACAGAGGAAAACCCGCATCCTACTCTATGGCTGGGCTACGATAAACAACCGGAGAAGAAATGTCGGTTCCTCAGAAAGATTGAAAACAGTGTGATGAGAATGTCAGGTATGATGCATTAATAAGGAAAATCTTACTATTAATTTATCCCGCATCGGTGGTGTTCCCGCATTTTTTATGAACTAAAACAACAAAGTTTGGACTGTATTCAACTGTATTACTCGCAAGTAAACAAACGGTGTTTCCGGTCAACCGGAAGTCGGGTGCACATTTCGAGCAAAGCGTCATGGGGCGTAGGAATAAGGTGGATAAGGAAGAAAATAGAAGAAGTTCAGTTACACACAACAGCAACAGTAGACATGACACTAATGGAAAGAAAACAGGACAAGACATACATCATAGATTCACATACAGCACAGACCTAGATAAACAGTTATTATCAGTACCGTATTTTCCACTCTATAATTTGCACCGCTCTATAAGTTGCATTGTCCAATTATTGGCAATTGGAAAAATCCATAAACGTGTCGCACCTCTCTATAAGTCACATCTAATTTATTTATTTTTTGCTTTGTTTTGTTTTGTTTTTTGAATGGCCAGAGGACCAGACTTTTAGCTTTTTTAGATTTTTCTACCTGGATTATTGAGCATGCATCAGGGTATTCAGTTACACAGTTTAGAAATAATTTAACATCTACCAATATCAGTTTTACCACCCTGAATTTTACCGACAGCAACAGTAGACATGACACTAATGGAAAAAAACAGGACAAGACATACATCATTGATTCACATACAGCACATACTTAGATAAACAGTTATTATCGGTACCGTATTGTCCACTCTATAATTTGCACCGCTCTATAAATCGCATTGTCCAATTATTGGCAATAAATTGGAAAAATCCATAAACGTGTCGCACCTCTCTATAAGTCGCATCTATTATGCGTCACTGCTGACGCGTCGCGTTTGTTACGCGTCACCGCTGAGAACCCGAAATGTGGGCCGGTGGTTTGCCCTGCTGCAAATGGCTGCCACACGGAAGGACTTTAACAAGATTAACACGGTAAAAACAATTTTTTTGTTTGCTGAAAATTATAGCAAAGATGTGTCTTAGCTGAACTTTTCATTAATAAATGCACGTAATTGTCAAATCAGCTGGATTTAAAAAGTAGTTTCGCTAGGTGAACCCGCACAGGTGGGACCGCAGCATTTTCTGTAAAAATTTAGCAAGATAATCACTTAAAAATATATATTTGTTAGCTGAAATTGTAGCAAAAGTGTTTCTGAGCTTAACAGTTCCTTAATAAATTCATGTATGGTCAAATCTGCTGGATTTAAATTGTTTCGCTTTGACGTCTTCCACACCGTCGCGCGCGCTCTAAAAATAAATTGTAAATAAATCGAATTTTAGCTCAAAAATCTCATACAGCTAACAGTTTGTAAATGTCCACCCAGTAATTACTTTCTGTAAATTTAATGAAAATCTGCCGTGTGGTTCATGAGCCATTTTGCAGAATAGTACCCGTTACAACGCAGAGCTAACTGCTAACAATCTACGGTGCTGATACATCGAATTTTAGCTCAAAAATCTCATACAGTTAAGTGTTTGTAAATGTCCATCCAGTGATTACTTTCTGTAAGTTTGATCAAAATCGGTCCTGTAGTTAGTGAGTTATTTAAATAAATAGTACCCGTTTACAGTAAATACGGAGCTATAAGATAACATATCTACAAAGCTAAAACATTGAATTTTAGCTCAAATGTCTCATACAGTGACCTAGGGTGTCCTGGTGCCAAGAGCACATATGGACACCCTTATGCCTGAACATGGTGTTCGTTATGGATAATCCATGATGAGCACAGAAGTCCAATAACAGAACACCACTCGGGTTCAGATCAGGGGGGCCGTTCCTCCCAACCACACCCCTCCAGGTCTCACTGTCATTGCCCACGTGAGCGTTATAGTCCCCAGTAGAACAAGGGAGTCCCTAGGAGGCGCACTCTCCAATACCCCCTCCAAGGACTCCAAAACGGGTGGGTAATCTGAGCTACCGTTTGGCGCATAGGCACAAACAACAGTCAGAACCTGTCCCTGCACACGTAGGCGAAGGGAGGCTACCCTCCCATTCATCGGGGTGAACCCCAACGTACAGGCAACAAGTATGCCCACTCTTGCTTGGCGTCTCTCACCAGGGGCAACTCTAGAGTGGAAGAGTGTCCAACCCCTCTCAAGGAAACTGGTTCCAGAGCCAGAGCCATGCAATGAGGTGAGTCTGACTATTTCTAGCCGGAACCTCTCAACCTCACACACTAGCTCAGGCTCCTTCCCCACCAGAGAGGTGGGGAAGGGGCCAAGATGGTGTAGAGGCAGGGCTGCCGACTTGGGACCCGAAGGACACAGGTTCAAACCCCGGCCCCGGCCACTACACACCTTGGGGTGTCTATGAGTACACACAGGTGCTTTCTATGGCTGCTCACTGCACCACCTGGTGGTGGTTGGGTTAAATGCAGAGACGAATTTCGTCTTGTATGGGAAACATACACAGATGACAAAAATGTGACATTTACTTTTTCATTTTATTTTTATTCCACGTCCCGATGGCCAGCTTCTGTACCCAAGGATCAAACCGCCAGGGTCTCCACACTTGGCCACCACCCATCCCACATTGCACCGACCCCTTTGGCCCCTCCCACAGGTGGTGAGCCCATGGGAAGGGGGACCCACGTCTCCTCTTCAAGCTGTGCCCGGCCGGGCTCCATAGGTAAAAGCCTGGCCACCAGGCGCTCGCCAACGAGCCCCACCTCCGGGTCTGGCTCCAGAGGGGGGCCCCGGTGACCCGTGTCCGGGCGAGGGAACATTTCGTCCATTTATTGTACTCGTCATAAGGAGTCTTTGGGTTACACTTTGTCTGGTCCCTCTGGTCCTTGGTTCGATGATCGACTTTGTTGTCGTCTCATCTGATCTACGGCCGCATGTCTTGGACACTCGGGTGAAGAGAGGGGTGGGGCTGTCAACTGACCACTACTTGGTGGTGAGTTGGCTCCGATGGTGGGAGAGGATGCCGGTCAGACCTGGCAGACCCAAATGTATTGTGAGGGTCTGCTGGAAAAGTCTGGCAGAGTCTCCCGTAATACAGAGCTTTAACTCCCACCTCCGGGAGAGCTTTGAACACGTTCCGAGGGAGTCAGGGGACATTGAGTCCGAGTGGGCCATGTTCCGCGCCTTTATTGTCGAGGTAGCTTATCAGAGCTGTGGCCACAAGGCTGTTGGTGCCTGTCGTGGTGGCAACCCTCGAACCCGGTGGTGGACACCGGCGGTGAGGGATGCTGTCAGGCTGAAGGATGGGGGAGGATGCTGGTCAGACCTGGCAGACCCAAATGTATTGTGAGGGTCTGCTGGAAAAGTCTGGCAGAGTCTCCCGTAATACAGAGCTTTAACTCCCACCTCCGGGAGAGCATTGAACACGTTCCGAGGGAGTCCGGGGACATTGAGTCCGAGTGGGCCATGTTCCGCGCCTTTATTGTCGAGGTAGCTTATCAGAGTTGTGGCCGCAAGGTTGTTGGTGCCTGTCGTGGTGGCAACCCTCGAACCCGGTGGTGGACACCGGCGGTGAGGGATGCTGTCAGGCTGAAGAAGGAGTCCTATTGGGCCTTTTTGGCCTGTGGGACCCCGGAAGCAGCAGATAGGTACCGGCAGTCCAAGCGGCATGCGGCTCGGGTGGTTGCTGAGGCAAAAACTCGGGCGTGGGAGGAGTTCGGAGAGGCCATGGAGAATGACTTCCGTATGGCTTCGAGGCGATTCTGGTCCACCATCCGGCGTCTCAGGGGGGGAAAGCGGTACGCGACCAACACCATTTATGGTGGGGATGGCGTGCTGTTGACCTCAACTCGGGATGTTGTGAGTCGGTGGGCGGAGTACTTCGAAGACCTCCTCAATCCTACTGGCACGTCTTCCACTGAGGAAGCGGAGCCTGGGGACTTTGGGTCGGGCTCTCCAATCTCTGGTGCTGAGGTCACCGAGGTGGTTAAAAAGCTCTGCGGTGGCAGGGCTCCAGGGGTGGATGAGATTCGCCCGGAGTTCCTTAGGGCTCTGGATGTTGTAGGGTTGTGTTGGCTTACGCGACTCTACAATATCGCGTGGACATCGGGGGTAGTTCCCTTGGATTGGCAGACTGGGGTGTTGGTCCCCCTATTCAAAAAGGGAGACTGTAGGAATATACGGGCTCAACGTCACCGGTAAGGGAAAGCGAATAGCGCGCGCAATACAAGTCGATGGGGGCACGGCTAAACACCGCGTACAGGACGTTCTCGTTCACCGTATCTTCGCCGCCGTGCGCGCTGAATTTTTGCCGATGGCGCAGGCGCGTCCCTTCCGGCCTCCCCGACGCGTCTGTCGAGACGGCGCGTCTCTGGCGCTTACGGCGGCCGAGATATTCAACGTGAAAAATCTTGCAATATCGACTTCCGCCACCGGGGGGAGCAGTGACGATCGCCAAACGTACATAGGGGACACGGATAGACGTTCCCTTATGCATGCACTGCCATTGCAATGTATTGGCCATGTCCGTCATGTACCTTATATGCCCTTACCCGTCGGCCGTGCCCGTTCGGGTCACTCCGTGCCCATTTACGGGCACCAAGCATTCCCAGACGGGCACCGTCCGCAGTGAGGAGCAAATGTATGGGCCGTGCCCCTTATGGCCAGTTAGTACCCCTGCATTGAGATGTATTACCTGATGTATTGGCTGTACCCGTTATGGTTGACTTGTGCTCCTGCATTATGACATATGGGTCGTGTCCTTTATGGCTGACTAGTACCCCTTATGGTTGCGTTGTGACATATGGACCATACCCCTTATAGCCAGCTTGTGCCCTTGCATTGTGATGTATTGGCGTTACCCCTTATGGTTGACTTGTGCCCCTGCATTGTGATGTATTGTGGCCATGGGAGTCAGTGCACTGGAGCTGGTGGCCATGGGAGTTGGTGTTTTGGACCTGCTGGGGATGTGAGTGGGTACTTTTGATCTGGAAGTGTGGGTGGGAGTCCTTGAGCTAGTGCTGGCATTGGACAGGGCAGGGACAACAGCGAGCATTGATGTGACCTGATACAAAGTTGACTAGGATTTTTCTCTCCTCCATGTTGTTAACTGTACCCCTTATAGTAACGTATGGGCAGTACCCCTTATGGTTGTCTGGTGCCCCTTAGGGTTACATTGTGACGTATGGGCCGTACCCCTTATGGCTGACTTGTGCCCCTTAGGGCAACACAAATTGCTATGCCCCAAGGATCCCCGAAACACAAATTTTACCATCAAAACAGATAACCGCATATAGTTTTACATCCCGAACCCAACCGTCTTGGTCCCGTTGCTCAACGAGGCTCCTGAAAAAAGTTGGCCCTGTAGGGGTCCCAGGCCCCTGGATCTGACATATGTTAATCAGGGCCCCGAGACGTGAAGATCCATGTAGGTTTGGTGGAAATCGGACCGACGGTTCAAAAAATGTCAACCCTAGATTTTTAGGGTTTTTCCAGCATTTAGGGGGCCGCTACGGGGGACCCAGGGGCCCGAGGCGCACGGGACCAAGTCCCACGCGTTCGGCTTGAGCCCGAGAAAAACATACTCAAAAATCAGCATCCTAACACCTCTAAAAAAAAAGAATTGGGATAGTCATCAGAACCTTGCAAAACACTCTGTCGGAATCCGAACCTTACCCCATTCGTGACCCAACGTTGGAATCATGAAAAAACAGTTATGAAAAAAATGAAAAGATGGATGTGTTCCGCCCTCCCCCCAATGTTGATACCTCAAATCTGGGGTCCCTAAACGCTTTCGGCCCCGAGTTAGGAACTTAAACAGTTTTGGCCCACAAAAACTGCACTTTCTGAACATATTTTGTAAATTTGGACCCTTTCCCGTGCACGTACGTGCACAAAATTCTCACACTCTTTTAGGGCTTACTCCATGTACATGTGATTCAAATCTGGAGTCTCCAGGACTTCGGGATCCTGAGTTATGATTTTTTTTCTGCAACACTATTTTTCACAAAAAATACACCTGACCGGCCTTTGCGGGGCCGTTTGGGGGTCTTACGGTGCTCGTAGGAAGCCCACATTTTTAGGGTAGATGCGGCCTATCCTGGTCTACATCTCCAGCAAATTTGGTCCAGTTCCTTGCTTCCTACTTGGAGATACAGGCTGCAGAAGGTGTAAAAAAAAAGGGCGGGAATTGTCCACAGGCCTCCGCTTGTTCAAAAGTTAATTAAGGTACCTTAACTTTGACCTAGCACCACCAAATTCACAGGATCTCTTAAGCACAACTGTTTCTACCCATTTCTATAGTTTTGTGGCTCTGGTCAATTCCTATGGCCCGTGGCCACCCGATGAACACAGACCTAAACGCAATGTAAGTCAATGGGCAATGTAAGTCAATGGGCCTACAGCTCCAATTTTGAGGGTTAATTGTGGGGCAGAGGAAAGGGTCATCAAGATAAGCTTGGGCTCATTCCCTTCGTCTTAAAAAGACCTTTCCAACGGCATCAAGCTTGCCCAGATCGAAGGTTCCTATGCAAATCACGGGGCCCAAACGCACTCCGAAGTATAAGGCCCGAGGTCGCCCCATTGAAAGTACAGCTGGTGACTGTCTGGTTCCGTTTTGTGACCCTTTTTCCTGCAGACCTCAGGGTACAATTTCTGGGGTTCTGGGGGTCCAGGAGTGAAAAGGTCAAGAAAGAGGGGGCTACTTTTTATGCTCTAAAGCTGTCCTTGGAGGTCAAACACAGTTTGCTGGAAATTAGCCTTTACACACCCAGTTCAGGAGCCAAACACACTCCCGTGACCCCCTGGTGCCGTTCCATGTACCAGACGCAGAAGGCCGGAAACGAAGCCTGAGAGAGGCTTCAGGGGGTCTTGCGGACCATAGGAGTGGCCTAGGAAGGCACGGGTGGGCTCGTTGCGATCGAAACGATGGGCCGAACGTGACGACGTCCGAGTCGCCCTCGTGAACCGTTCCCCTGCCCGGTGAGTGCCTGGAGAGTACCTCCGTGACCTTCAACAGGTCAAAGATTTAACATCGACCGAGGCCTTTGATCTTGACATATGTTGTCTGGGGGATCACCCCAAGCGTAACGATACCTCTGCTGCATCTGTACGACCTTCCTATGCCAAATGGCGGCTAAGGTCATGACAAAGGTCACGAGGGTTTCTCTGTGCCCATTAGGCGCCCTTTTGACCTAGAGATCCCAAATTTGGGTGAGATGGTCACCACGCAGAGCCGAACAAGTGTGTAAAATTTGGTGAGGATCGGAGAGGTCAAAAAATTTAATATCGACCAAGGCCTTTGATCTTGACAATTGTTTTCTGGGGGATCACCCCGAGCGCAACGATACCTCCGATGCATCTGTACGACCTTACAATGCCAAATGGCGGCCAAGGTCACGACAAAGGTCACGAGGGTTTCTCTGTGCCCATTTGGCGCCCTTTTGACCTAGAGATCCCAAATTTGGGTGAGATGGTCACCACGCAGAGCCGAATAAGTGTGTAAAATTTGGTGAGGATCGGAGAGGTCAAAGAATTTAACATCGGCCAAGGCCTTTGATCTTGACATATGTTGTCTGGGGGATCACCCCGAGCGCAACGATACCTCCGCTGCATCTGTACGACCTTCCTATGCCAAATGGCGGCCAAGGTCACGACGAAGGTCACGAGGGGTTCTCTGTGCCCATTTGGCACCCTTTTGACCTAGAGATCCCAAATTTGGGTGAGATGGTCAACACGCAGAGCCGAACAAGTGTGTAAAATTTGGTGAGGATTAGAGGTCAAAAAATTTAACATCGACCAAGGCATTTGATCTTGACATATGTTACCTGTGGGATCACCCGGAGCGCAACGATATCTCCACTGCATCTGTACGACCTTCCTATGCCAAATGGCGGCCAAGGTCACAACAAAGGTCACGAGGGTTTCTCTGTGCCCATTTGGTGCCCTTTTGACCTAGAGATCCCAAATTTGGGTGAGATGGTCACCACGCAGAGCCGAACAAGTGTGTAAATTTTGGTGAGGATCGGAGAGGTCAAAAAATTTAACATCGACCAAAGCCTTTGATCTTGATATATGTTGTCTGGGGGATCACCCCGAGCACAACGATACCTCTGTTGCATCTGTACGACCTTCCTATGCCAAATGGTGGCCAAAGTCATGACGAAGGTCACGAGGGGTTCTCTGTGCCCATTTGGCGCCCTTTTGACCTAGAGATCCCAAATTTGGGTGAGATGGTCACCACGCAGAGCCGAACAAGTGTGTAAAATTTGGTGAGGATCGGAGAGGTCAAAAAATTTAACATCGACCAAGGCCTTTGATCTTGACATATGTTGTCTGGGGGATCACCCCGAGCGCAACGATACCTCCGTTGCATCTGTACGACCTTCCTATGCCAAATGGCGGCCAAGGTCACGACCAAGGTCACGAGGGTTTCTCTGTGCCCATTTGGCGCCCTTTTGACCTAGAGATCCCAAATTTGGGTGAGATGGTCACCACGCAGAGCCGAACAAGTGTGTAAAATTTGGTGAGGATCGGAGAGGTCAAAAAATTTAACATCGAAATAAGGGAAATTTTTGGCCACGCCCTTCAGGTACCATCCTTGCCCGTTCAGGTAGGGTGGGGGAGGGAACAGTTCAAATTTGACATTTTGCAAGGGAAATTTTGGCCGTGCCCTTCAGGTACCATCCGTGCCCGTTAACGAGCTCGAACTTTCACCTAGTTACAAAGGACAGGTGGGGTGGGGGATGGGAAGAAGCAACTCAGAGGAACCCAGGCTTGTCAGTTTCATCCTGTCGTCCGTGTACATATGGGACCATTCTATGCCCATGGGCATAGAATGGTCGTTATGGGTATTGTACGGTACCAGAGGGGCACGGTCTATACTTTGTGATATTGAAATACCCGATATGAATGGATAAAACTCCCTCCCTGCTTGTGGAAACAACGTACCCTCACGATGCTCACATTTCCAGATCCGGCTCGCCGAGACCTTTCCGACGAAGTATGGCTTATCTTTGTACGACCTTCCTACGCGAAGTTGTGGGCAAAAATGCAATGACCTTATGACCTTGTCATTTTGGAAGGCCTGTTGACCCACTTAGGAATGTCGCAAAGGGCTGAAAGTCACAGGTCCTGATCAGCGTATCACCCTGACTGCGTTCTGTGTGTTTGGGGTCAATACGCATTTTCCTTGACCTTTTGACTTTGGAAGGCTCTAGGCCCTCTTAAGAACATCACATAGGACTTAGACTGGTCTCTTTGAATTGCCCTTGACCAGACCTTTACAACGGTATAAAGCCCATGTTTGTACGACCTTCCTACGTGAAGCTGTGGGCCAAAACCTGTAAGTGCGGCCTCCGAAGGCCTTAATTTTTAAATGTTTATCTCTTCCTCCAGAAACAACCATCCATCCATCCATCCATCTTCTTCCGCTTATTCGGGGGCGGGTCGCGGGGGTAGCAGCCTAAGTAGGGAGGCCCAGATTTCCCTCTCCCTAGCCACCTGGAGCAACTCCTCCGGGGGAATCCCAAGGCATTCCCAGGCCAGCCGAGAAACATAGTCCCTCCAGCGCGTCCTGGGTCTTCCTCTGGGTCTCCTCCCGGTGGGACATGCCCGGAACACCTCACTAGGGAGAAACAGAAACAACCAAACTACTTAAAATTCTCAGGGTGTCATCACCTAGGAGTCCTTCTCTAACCCTGAAAATTTTGTGTCCCTAGCTGCTTCCCTCTATCATTTATGGCCATCTATACATTGGCCTGAGCTTATGACCTTTTTGCTTTAGAAGGTTCTAGCCACACTTAAGAATGTCGCAAAGGGCTGAAACTCACAGGTCCTGATCAGCATATCACCCTGACTGCGTGCTGTGCGTTTGGGGTCCAAACTCATTTTCCTTGACCTTTTGACCTCAGAAGGACCTAGCTCCTCTTAGGAACCTTGCAAATGGCTGAAACGCACAGGTCCTGATCAGCTGGACACCCTGACAACACTCAGTGAGTTTGGTGTTGCTCGGCCATTCACGCTATGATTTGTGGGTACCTGAAATTTGACCAAAATGGGGTATCTGGTTCACCTGCTAAACAGAGGCGTAGAGTCACGAAACTCGCAGGGTGTGGTCGGCTTGAGGCCAGGACCTAGCACGAGAATTTTTGTGTCTCTACACCTTTCACCCTAGGATTTCTGGGTACTTGTATTTTGGACGAAACTGGAGTGAACCCTGCTTAGTTTAACAACCTAAACGAGGTCCGATTTGAGCGGGGCTGACGCCTACACGTCCGTCGGAGGCCCAACAACAACATATCCAAAAATTGTGAGTCTGGACCGAGTAGAAAAAAAACGGCTCCCAAATTTTCATTCAAAGTGCTTTGTAGGTCTTTAGTACTTAAGAGAATCTTTTGGGTGGGTTTTGAGGACAATTTTTTTTTCTAAAACCGCTGGGTATGAAATGACACCAGATTCTTATTCGGGGTCTCTCCAGCATCCCACACTGCGATTTTGGGGTCTCTACGCCCAACGGCTGGGGACTTGTGGACAATTGTCCCCTGGTGTCCGACGAGGCGCTCGTTAACCCCCTAAACGAGGTCGTCCGTGCACGTACGTGCACAAAATCAGAACATGTTGTTCGTGGACTCTAGACGAATCCATCGGCGTCTGCCGCGTCTTTCTACGTGCCTCGGAAGCCGAGATCTGACCTTAAGGAGCTCGTTCGCAATTACCATATTTTCCAATCTATAAGGACTTATACTCAGTTTTCTTCAGGATTAAGCTAACTACTTAAAATTCACAGGACATGTTAAGTATGACCACCTGAAGGTGCGTGCACAGTTTCGTGTCCGTGCGTTGACCACAGCGTGCACGGTAACCACGTACATTACACATGTTAAGTCAATGGAGGCCGTGAATTAGAAAACTCTACGGCAAGCCGAGTGTCATGGCAAGCATGTACAGAAATGAGAGAGAGCTCGTTGGACTCATATTAATCAGAGCTTTACGTCGGTATCAAGATCATCCTCGTAGGTGGTTCCTAAGAGAAGCTGTGAGGCGAAAGGCACTTGTCACACCTCCCAGAGAAGGCCTCAAAAGTTTCAAAAATCTATAACTCCCTTTAGGAAAAAGCCATTCACTCCAAACTCGGTACATATGTAGAGCAAGTACTAAAGAAGAGGTATGCAAAATGTTGTGCACGTGCACGCGCGCAGAAGGCCCCGCAAGTTTAACCACATTTCGGGGTTTTGAGGGTCTCAGGAAGCACCCACAGTGGTGAGACAGGTCTCTCTGAATAGCCCTTGAGCAGATCTTTCCAACGGTACCTCAGATGACTTTGTACGACCTTCCTAGGCAAATCTGTGACCCAATTTGCACTCATTTTTTTCTCTATAATAACGCCTCATGAAAAATTTGAGGCCTACTGGTAAAAAACGTCATAACTTCCGTTAGGATAAAGGTATCTTCTTAAAACTTGGTACAGTTATAGAGCCAGTACTAAGGAAGAGTTATGCAGAATTCTGTGCACGTACGTGCACGTGCACGCGCGCAGGAGGCCCCGCGATTTTAACCATATTTCGGGGTTTTGAGGGTCTCAGGAAGCACCCACAGTGGTGAGACAGGGCTCTCTGAATAGCCCTTGAGCAGATCTTTCCAACGGTACCTCGGATGACTTTGTACGACCTTCGTAGGCAAAGCTGTGACCCAATTTGCACTCATTTTTTCTCCATGATAAGGGCTGATTCAAAATTCGAGCCCTAACGATTAAAAAAATTCATATCTTCCTTTAGGAATAAGCCATCAACTCCAAACTTGGTACAGTTGTAGAGCAGTACTAAGGAAGAGCTATGCAGAATTTCGTGCACGCGCTCAGGAGGCCCCGCGAGTTTAACCACATTTCGGGGTTTTGAGGGTCCCAGGAAGCACCCACAGTGGTGAGACAGATCTCTCTGAATAGCCCTTGAGCAGATCTTTCCAACGGTACCTAGGATGACTTTGTACGACCTTTCTAAGCGAAGCTGTGGGCCAAAATGCACTAGTTAACGCCTCAGAAGGCCGTAGATTATAAATATTTATTACTTCCTCCAGAAACAACCAAACTACTTCAAATTCTCAGGGTGTCTTCATCTCGGAGTACTTATGTCACCCTGAAAATTTTGTGTCCCTAGCTACTTTCCTATATGAATTAAGGGCATTTATATATTGGCCCAACCTTTTGACCTTTAGAGGTAGGAGGGCCGGTTGGGGCACTTATGCCTCTTATCCACAGGTCTGGTTCCTGTAAGGTCACATTGGGGCTTGTTTGGGCCAGTTCCTATGGGACCGGTTTATTTCTGTACCCACTGCGCACATTAGGACCCCTTTAGTGGGCGTGAAGTTATCCTGCAGTGGGCGGGTAGTTCTCCTGCAGTGGGTGGATCATTAATATCAACGCTCCTAACCAGCTGGTGGTGCTAGTGCTACATTAAGCTCTTTACTAACCACCACTAACATGCATTAGAAGAAGAGTTGGATAAGAACNACGCCCAAGCGCCCAACCCCAGATAGTGAGGGCCCCAAGCACGCCCGCAGGCAAGGGAACACCTACCAGGGGGGGCCACGTGGCAGGAGCGCGACACTAAGTAGCCTCGGAAGTATCAGAGAGGGGGCAGTCCAAAACCCAGCCTGACACTTAAACATTCATACACAGATATACTCATTCAGACCCACCCTCATCCTCACCCTCAGTCACACAAAGACAAACAATAACGACATGTTCCATTCATAATCCCGATGCACACTCTATACCCCCTAGGTCCAAGACATGTACCTGCTCCCTGCATGGGGCAGCCCACATCCAAACCCAGGAGGTAGGCCCATTCATTCTGGGGTGGAGAGTAGCAGATATCCAAGATCCGGCCCATCCCGCGCCCTGCCGACAGGACAGGACACCCGAGTCCAAGCAGCCCCAGGGGGAGCGCACTGCCAGCCCCGCCCACGGCGAACCCACATTATTTCTCTATAATAACGTCTCATGAAAAATTTGAGGCCTACTGGTAAAAAAACGTCATAACTTCCGTTAGGATAAAGGTATCTTCTTAAAACTAGGTACAGTTATAGAGCCAGTACGAAGGAAGATTTATGCAGAATTTCGTGCACATACGTGCACGCGCTCAGGAGGCCCCGCGAATTTATCCACATTTCGGTGTTTCGCGGCTCCCAGGAAGCATCCACAGTGGTGAGACAGATCTCTCTGAATAGCCCTTGAGCAGATCTTTCCAACGGTACCTCGCATGACTTTGTACGATTTTCCTACGCGAAGCTGTGGGCCAAAATGCACTCGTTAATGCCTCAGAAGGCCGTAGTTTATAAATATTCATTACTTCCTCCAGAAACAACCAAACTACTTCAAATTCTCAGGGTGTCTTCATCTTGGAGAACTTATGTAACCCTGAGAATTTTGTGTCCCTAGCTGCTTTCCTCTATGAATTAAGGGCATTTATATATTGGCTTGACCTTTTGACCTTTAGAGTTGGGAGGGCCGGTTAGGGCACTTAGGAATGTTGCAAAGGGCTGAAACTCACAGGTATTGATCAGCGTGTCACCTTGACTGCGTGCTGTGCGTTTGGGGTCCAAACTCATTTTCCTTGACCTTTTGACCTCAGAAGGCCCTCGCTCCTCTTAGGAACTTTGCAAGTGGCTGAAACTCACAGGTCCTGATCAGCTGGACCCCCTGACAACACTCAGTGAGTTTGGTGTCGCTCGGCCATTCACGCTATGATTTGTGGGTACCTGAAATTTGACCAAAATGGGTTTTTTGGTTCGCCTGCTAAACGGAGGCGTAGAGTCACGATACTCGCAGGGTGTGATCGGCTTGAGGCCAGGACCTAGCACGAGAATTTTTGTGTCTCTGCACCTTTCACCCTAGGATTTCTGGGTACTTGTATTTTGGACGAATCTGGGGTGAACCCCGCTTAGTTTAACACCCTAAACGGGGTCCGATCTGAGCGGGGTCGACGCCTACGCGTCCGTCTGAGGCCCGGCAACAACATATCCAAAAATTGTGAGTCTGGACCCAGTAGAAAAAAAATGGCTCCCAGAGACCTAAATTTTCATTCAAAGTGCTTCTTGGGTCTTAGCCCCTTAAGACGATCTTTTGGGGCAGTTTTTAGAACAATTTTTTTCTAAAGCCGTTGGGTTTGATATGACACCAGATTCTTATTTGGGGTCCCTCCAGCATCCCACACTGCGATTTTGGGGTCTCTACGCCCAACGGCTGGGGACATGTGGACAATTGTCCCCTGGTCCAACGAGGTGCTCGTTAACCCCCTAAACGAGGTCGTTCGTGCACCAAGCTCACAGGTCCTGTTCTCCGGAACCCCGGGACCACGTTCTGTGAGTTTCGTGTCTGATCTGCGTCGTCGCTAGGATTCATGGGTAATTGTCTTATGCCAAATCGAGGTTTGCTTTTCCCACTAAACAAAGTCCTTTTGGCACCAAACTCACAGGTCCTGATCGGCACGACCCCCTGATCGCGTTCTGTGAGTTTTGTGTCCCTGTTGCATTCGGGCTAGGATTTATGGGTAATGTAAATTTTGAATGGGCACAAATGATACATGAGGGGCACAGCCAAGTCTTTATTATGTGTAACGGTCCGTGCCCATCTCGTGCCTTGTTATGCCCTCGCGATGGGCACGAAAGGTACGTGGGGGGCACAACATAAAATTTCACGCTCCGTAACTCCTGATCGATTTGACCGATCGTCACGAAACTCAGAGGGTCTTGTCCCCTCTTAAGAAGCTACAAGTGTGCAGAAGCAGAACCTTCTAGGTGGTTCCCAAGTCTACTTCCAGTTAGCAATGTAGCAAGCGTTAGCGGACAGTTGTGTTGCGTTCAGAGTCTCTGGGAGATGCTCGGGTGCGAGTTTGGTGCAAATCCTCCCTTGGAAAGTGCATTAAAAAGGTCAAAAACTCTAAAGGTCAATTAGAGGTCACAAGTGGATGCCCCCACCCCCAAAACATAGCCTCCCCAAATCTGGGACCAATCCCTAACATTTTGACCAAAAGTTGTATTTTATCATTTTTGACAGGTTGGTGGCGCTCTAGAGCGCCTAGTAGTGAACTGTGTCCGTTCGATTGACTCTGGGCCCGTTTTGGGGTTGGTGGCGCTAGAGAGCAAAAATGTGTTAGGCGTGCCCATTACGATCACTCTATGCCCATCCGTTGGTGCCGTACCACTGACCGCAGGTTGGTGGCGCTATGGAGAACTATCCGTGCCCCTTATAGCACTTTAATGCCCATATTTTGGGTTTTTATCACTTCTGACAGGTTGGTGGCGCTAGAGAGCACTCTTGTATGAGGCGTGACCGTTCAGGGAGGGTCCGTGCCCCTAGAAGACCATAAGTTGTGTGCAAGCGCCCCCAAAAGCATAGGGCGCGTCGGCACAACACGGGCACGAAGCTGCAGGGCACCTGCCCTTCACGACGTATTGGCCGTTTCCGCGTGGTGCCTGTAAAATTGAGCCCGTATGCATTCGCAAGTACATCGGGACGCCGTAGCGGGCTGCCTCTCAACAAAACGTTATATCCGTGTACGAAAATCTTGTATTGCCGGCGACCCATTTCCCGTGGGAGCTGGTAAGGCCTCATGCTAACAGCTAACAGTTGAATGTCCTTACTGCAGAGTGATTCTTTGATGGTTAAATGTCCAGAGTTACACCATCTATCATTCACAAACACAGCCAGACCCCCTTCTCTCTTCTTACTCTCTCCTTCATTCTGTCAGCTCGGCGTAAATGAAAGATGAACCAAGTTTATGTGAGCATCTGGAGTTAGCGCTGTTAGCCACGTCTCCGTCAGGCAGATGAGGCTGGTCTCTCGGTAGCTCCTTTGATGTCTAGTTAGCCCCGATAGTTTGTCCACTTTGTTATGAAGAGACCTCACATATCCCATAATAATGGATAGGATGACAGGTCTCTACCTTCTGCCCTGGTTGTGACATCCGATTCACGCCCGTCTCCCTCGTCGCTTCTTCCTCAGGTCACGGTAGATATTGGGTCGTTCAGCAGGGGGACGCACCACAGAGCTACCTAATGCTAGCAACTGGTCCCGGGTGTGAACAATGGGAGCATGCTCACTCATGCCTTCTCCGGATGAAAAAGCCGTAAAAAAGGAAAATAAAAAGAGAACTGTCCATAGAAAAGTCAGTTCCATAGTTGGTGCAAAAGATTAGGACAACATAAACACATAGCACTCCTAATAAACTAAAGAAAACCAGAAAAATCACAGAGTACGAGTAGAGCTGCTGAGACTGGCTGCCTGCTCTTGCAGAGAGAATGCATGCAAGTACATCGGGACGCCGTAGCGGGCTGCCTCTCAACAAAACGTTATATCCGTGTACGGATATCATTCTTGTAAGAGAAATGATTAAATGAATACATGAGCTCTCTAAAAAATATAATTTTGAAATAAAGTTATTTTAATGGAGAAATCAGTCTAACAAATAAAAAAAATGTATTTAAGTTATTTTGTGCAGTACAAAATACACATTTGGTATATTTTTTTAGATATAAAATTATAATACATAATTTGTTTGCACTGAAAAGTTATGGAGATGGTTAAATATTTGTATGACTATATCTGACTCAAGTCTTGCCTAAAATGTTTTTTTTTTTTCATAAATATATTGAAAACACTAAAATGACAAATATAAACTACAGAAAAGCTCACGCTTCCTTACAAATCCCCTTTGGTCCAAATGGTTCAGGTTAAAGTTTTTGTATAATGCTTCATTAGAGAACACTGTGAACTTTGACTAAGAACATGGACACAGTGTATAGTGTTATGACTATACTATACTGTGTAATTGTGTATGTGGTGGTGGGTGGTAAGAGTTATTGTGCATTTATCATTATCGAGGTGAACTGGTCAATATATCGTGATATTGATTTTAGGCCATATTACCCATATCTACATACGTCCAAAAGGTGAAAATGGCATACGCCATAAAAATAATAATTCAGATTTATAAAACCGTGTGCACGCACACCTTCAAGCAATTGTCCTTTATCACTGCTACACCTCAGTTTGCACATAAGTCCCGCCTCAGGTTCTACCCTCTACATGCCCACACTCAACCACAAACAGTCAATGCAAAGTATCTCATGAATGTTAAGGTGTAATTAAATGAGTCAGCTGATCAATGTCAACAAAACTGATTGGCTAGCTCAGACATGCTCCGTCATGCGTCTGGAGGATGACGGGTGCTGACTACTGCTTACATGAACAGATTGTCCATAATTTACATATTTTCCCTCATTTTGCAGGTATACAGATGTTTAGAGCAATCTCACAGACTTTTTCTCAAAAACTCGGCTTCAAATTTCTTTTGTCTCAGAGACTGTAGGACGTTAAAAAACAATAGCTAAAATTAAATAACCTAACCATTACCCCAAAGAGGGAGGCCAAGAAGGCGATTGATGGTTGGATGGAGATGTGTGAACTTTTAAGATTTAAGTTGGCTCAGAAGCTCTTTTGTATTTGAAAGGTCCTTATGGTTCAACAGCAGAAGTATAATACTGTTAAAGCTTATGATAAAGTGAATCTAAAATATAAGTTTGATTATTAAGTTAAATTATATATCTCAAATAGGTATTTTGACTAGTCAAAATATAATTAGAGATATCTTAAAAAACAAATGACTAGTCATAATTCAATTTTAGGTAACTGGAATGTAAGTGTTGTGAATCAAATTTTATGTTAAAATGGCTTGCCATTGCCAGGTGAGGGACCAGACAAAGTGCAGCCCAAAGACCCCAATGATGAGTTCAATTAATGGAATCAATGTTCCCTCGCCCGGACGCGGGTCACCGGGGCCCCACTCTGGAGCCAGGCCCGGAGGTGGGGCACGTTGGCAAGCGCCTGGTGGTCGGGCTTTTACCCATGGAGCTCGGCCAGGCACAGCCCGAAGAGGAGACGTGGGTCCCCCTTCCCATGGGCTCACCACCTATGGGAGGGGCCAAAGGGGTCGGGTGCAATGTGGGATGGGTGGTGGCCGAGGGCGGGGACCCTGGCGGTCTGATCCTCGGCTACAGAAGCTGGCCATTGGGACATGGAATGTCACCTCTCTGGTGGGGAAGGAGCCTGAGCTAGTGTGTGAGGTTGAGAGGTTCCAGCTAGGAATAGTCTGACTCACCTCAACACATAGCTCTGGCTCTGGAACCAGTTTCCTTGAGAGGGGTTGGACACTCTTCCACTCTGGAGTTGCCCTTGGTGAGAGGTGCTGAGCAGGAGTGGGCATACTGGTTGTCCCTCATCTTGGTGCCTGTACGTTGAGGTTCACCCCGGTGAACGAGAGGGTAGCCTCCCTTCGCCTACGTGTGGGGGGACGGGCTCTGACTATTGTTTGTGCATATGCGCCAAACGGCAGCACAGATTACCTACCCTTTTTGGAGTCATTGGAGGGGTATTGGAGAGTGCGCCTCCTGGGGACTCCCTTGTTCTACTGGGGGACTTCAACGCTCACGTGAGCAATGACAGTGAGACCTGGAAGGGTGTGGTTGGGAGGAATGGCCTCCCTGATCTGAACCCTAGTGGTGTTCTGTTATTGGACTGCTGTGCTCGTCATGGATTGTTCATAACGAACATCATGTTCAGGCATAAGGGTGTACATATGTGCTCTTGGCACCAGGACACCCTAGGTCGCATTTCGATGATCGACTTTGTTGTCGTCTCATCTGATCTACGGCCGCATGTCCTGGACACTCGGGTGAAGAGAGGGGCGGAGCTTTCCACTGACCACTACCTGGTGGTGAGTTGGCTCCGATGGTGGAGGAGGATGCCGGTCAGGCCTGGCAGACCCAAACGTTTGTGAGGGTCTGCTGGGAACGTCTGGCAGAGTCTCCCGTAAGACGGAGCTTTAACTCCCACCTTCGGGAAAGCTTTGAACACGTTCCGAGGGAGGCGGGGGACATTGAGTCTGAGTGGGCCATGTTCTGCGCCTCTATAGTTGAGGCAGCTTATCAGAGTTGTGGCCGCAAGGTTGTTGGTGCCTGTCGTGGTGGCAACCCTCGAACCCGGTGGTGGACACCGGCAGTGAGGGATGCTGTCAAACTGAAGGAGTCCTATTGGGCCTTTTTGGCCTATGGGACCCTTAAACACTCCAGAAGCAGCAGATAGGTACTGACAGTCCAAGCGGCATGCGGCTTAGGTGGTTGCTGAAGCAAAAATTCGGGCATGGGAGGAGTTTGGAGAGGCCATGAAGAATGACTTCCGTACGGCTTCGAGACGATTCTGGTCCACCATCCGGCGTCTCAGGGGGGGGAAGCAGTACGCGACCAACACCATTTATGGTGGTGATGGCGTGCTGTTGACCTCAACTCAGGATGTTGTGAGTCGGTGGGCGGAATACTTTGAAGACCTCCTCAATCCTACTGGCACGTCTTCCACTGAGGAAGCGGAGCCTGGGGACTTTGGGTCGGGCTCTCCAATCTCTGGTGCTGAGGTCACCGAGGTGGTTAAAAAGCTCTGCGGTGGCAGGGCTCCGGGGGTGGATGAGATTCGCCCTGAGTTCCTTAGGGCTCTGGATGTTGTGGGGTTGTGTTGGCTTACGCGACTCTGCAATATCGCGTGGACATCGGGGGCAGTTCCCTTGGATTGGCAGACTGGGGTGGTGGTTCCCCTATTCAAAAAGGGGGACCGTAGGGTGTGTTCCAACTATAGGGGGATCACACTCTTAAGCCTCCCTGGTAAGGTCTATTCAGGGGTTCTGGAGAGGAGGGTCCGTCGGATAGTCGAACCTCGGATTCAGGAGGAGCAGTGTGGTTTTCGTGCTGGTCGTGGAACACTGGACCAGCTCTACACCCTCAGCAGGGTCCTGGAGGGCGCGTGGGAGTTTGCCCAACCAGTTTACATGTGCTTTGTGGACTTGGAAAAGGCATTCGACCGCGTCCCTCGGGGGGTTCTGTGGGGGGTACTCCGGGAGTATGGGGTACCAGGCCCATTGATATGGGCTGTTAGGTCCCTGTACGACCGATGTCAGATTTTGGTCCGCATTACCGGCAGAAAGTCAGGCTCATTTCCAGTGAGAGTTGGACTCCGCCAAGGTTGCCCTTTGTCACTGATTCTGTTCATAACTTTTATGGACAGAATTTCTAGGCGCAACCAAGGTGTTGAGAGGATCTGTTTTGGTGGCCTTAGAATCGCTTCTCTGTTTTTTGCAGATGATGTGGTCCTATTGGCTTCATCAGATCGTGATCTACAGCTTTCGCTGGAGCGGTTTGCAGCCGAGTGTGATGCGGCCGGGATGAGGATCAGTTCCTCCAAATCCGAGGCCATGGTCTTGAGCTGGAAAAGGGTAGCATGCCCTCTCCGGGTCGGGGAGGAGGTCCTGCCCCAAGTGGAGGAGTTTAAGTATCTCGGGGTCTTGTTCACGAGTGAGGGAAAACTGGAGCATGAGATCGATAGGCGGATAGGTGCAGCATCCGCAGTGAAGCGGACGCTGTACCGGTCTGTCGTGGTGAAGAGAGAGCTGAGTCGAAAGGCAAAGCTCTCAATTTACCGATCGACCTATGTTCCCACCCTCTGGTCATGAGCTTTGGGTTGTGATTGAAATAACGAGATCTCGGATACAAGCGGCTGAAATGAGTTTTCTCCACAGGGTGTCTGGACTCTCCCTTAGAGATAGGGTGAGAAGCCCAGTCATCCGGGAGGGACTCGGAGTAGAGCCGTTGCTTCTCCACATCGAGAGGAGCCAGTTGAGGTGGCTCAGGCATCTGGTTAGGATGCCTCCTGGACGCCTCCCTGGTGAGGTGTTCCGGGCATGTCCCACCGGGAGGAGACCCAGAGGAAGACCCAGGACATGCTGGAGGGACTATGTTTCTCGGCTAGCCTGTGAACGCCTGGGGATTCCCCCAGAGGAGCTGCTCCAAGTGGCTGGGGAGAGGGAAATCTGGGCCTCCCTACTTAAGCTGCTACCCCCGCGACCCGACCCCGGATAAGCGGAAGAAAATGGATGGATGGATGGATGGCTTGCCATAAACTGTCATTAAACAGGGGTGTAGGCCTCCGTTTCCAGTTGTCCCACACTTAAAATGCTTTTATTGTGAGCATTACTCTGCCCTCTGTCAACAAAAGGGATTATCAGTGTACAATGACCAATCGTAAGACTGACAACTTCTGCATGTAACCAGCTGTTTTGATTGTCATCATTAACTTGTTTACCCACCATGTGGAGGCACTGTTTATATGGTTGAGTTTACCTGAACTGCTTAAACTGAAGAAGTCTCTTGAAAAAGAGGTGAAACATTACATTAAAGAATCTGTCCAGAAAACTTACTCAGTCTTATTTTATTTACCTGAATTACTGAGATACATCAGGAAATTAATAAAGGTTTACATTTAAAGTGTAATTAACACTTTGTACTAAAACATGATGCACTATAGAGAAAAGATGCAGCTGGAATTGATTGTATTTCTTTTAACAGGGCCAACAACATCAAAACAAAAACAGCAGATTGACTCAAGGTATTTGTGAAACTATTGGTTTTATTTTAACAATTATAATTGTTCATGGAAGCTTTATATGTTTTAGACTGTTGGCATATTTTTCTCTATGGGTAACTTTAATGCTAGTTATATTATTTTGTAAGTACAAGAATAGCATATGTGTTTGCACATATGTATATTTGTTATACTGAGAGGTGTGGTGTGGAAAAGAGGAGACATCAATTGGGTTTTGCTGTGTAACAAACACGTCTGGTTTAATGTTTTCAGGCATCAAAGACAACATCAGGGCCTCATGTATCAACCGTGCGCACGCACGAAAACATTGCGCACGTCACTTTCCACGCAAAGTGGCGTATGTATCAAATCTGATATGAACGGGAATATCTGCGCATCCACGTACAAATCCACGGCTGCTCCCCTGCTTGCGTACGCACGTTTCTGTGGTTATATTTCCTTTGGCGACACTTACAGGTGCCGCTGTGAAACTGAAGCCCCACAATCTGTGGTTGACTTTAAGAGCGGTTTGAAGACCTTTTTCTTCAACCGAGCACTCTACCACCTCATGAATGTGATCTCAGTTGATACTGTTATTGAATTTAATTGTTTTGTTTCATCGACATTAAATTCTGTTGCACCTTGTAGCACCTTGTGATTCCCATTGATGGAAAGTGCGTCATAAATTGAATTCATCATTATTATTATTAACTGTGCATGATGTGAAAATGATAATTGTTCACACCAGACACATGATTAACAATTATGACATCCACATGGACGCAATTAGATGAGTGGATACAAAAGCATGCGCAAAATAGTGGCAACAATATTGACAACAATGGCTCTATTTCTATTAGAGGATATAGCAAATCGCGCCATACGCAGAGAGCGTGTTTTTCGAGACCGAGAGGATTTCCTGGCTCATGATGATGACTGGCTCATCAGTCGTTTTCGGCTTCCGAGGGCAGTACTCCTGCAACTGTGCTTAGAGCTACGACCGGTTTTGGAGCGCCATACAGCCAGGAGCCGTGCGCTGCCTGTACATGTGCAGCTGCTGACAACACTGGGATTCCTCGCAACAGGGGCATTTCAGAGGGAGTTGGCAGACCGATCGGGACTGTCTCAGTCCACACTGAGCCGAGTCATGCCAGCTGTGTGGGATGGACTTATCCGTATGTCACCCAGGTACATAACATTCCCATACAATGCAGCTGAACAGGCCAACATCAAAGCGCAATTTGCAGCGAGAACCGGTTTCCCTAATGTAATCGGGGCTGTCGACTGCACACACATTGCTATAAAAGCACCATCACAGGATGAATATGTTTATGTTAACAGGAAACATTTTCATTCAATCAATGTGCAAATCATTTGTGACGCGCAAATGCGTCTGACAAACATTGTGGCGAGGTGGCCTGGCTCAACACATGATTCATTCATTCTGATGAACAGCATGGTTGGGAACAGACTACAAGCTGGAATGGTGCGAGATGGTTGGCTTCTTGGTGAGTAGATTATTTATTTAATCATCCTTATGATCTCCTATGCGCATGGAACCTGTGCGCCCCCACATGTCGCCCTGTCTTTGAAGTTCCATTACTAGTCAGTGCTTCAAGTGAGCACCATTCTGTTAATGGCTGGTTGAAATGTAGTGTCAGAGCAGTCTACCAAGCCCTTGTTTGTTCCTGTGTGCATAGCGGTTCTGCAAATAAACGCGTGCGTAAAGTGTGGAATGCGTCCAGCGCACTGCTGCGTTCATTAACACAAAGTAACCCAAAAGCGCAGCATTACCAACTGATAAGCATCTGACTCTGCCCCATTGTAATTTATTATTTTTATTCCACAGGGGACCGTGGTTACCCACTAAAAACATGGCTCATGACTCCTCTCGCCAACCCCCACACTGAGCAAGAGCGGAGGTATAATGACGTCCATTCCCGCAGCCGGTCAGTCGTCGAGAGGACAATTGGCCTGCTAAAGGGACGGTGGCGCTGTCTGGACAGGACTGGAGGTCTGCTGCTCTATAGTCCTGAAAAGGTGTGCCGCATTGTGATGGCATGTGGCGTCCTCCACAATCTTGCACACGGACTTGACATACCACAACCTGACTTGCCCCCACCTGAGGGGCCAGAACCTGCACCACCCAATGTACATCCCACCCAGGCAGCTATTAGGGCCCGGCAAAATGTGATAGCAAATATATAAAACAGACAAGTACACATGATCACCTCATCAGAGCATTTAATGTGGTGTTTATATCCACGAGGACTCCGATGAGTTGTTCCAGGCGGTCATTAGTGGCATTACTGCCGACAACTCTGATCAGTTGGTCCAGGCGGTCGTTTATGCCATTGATACCGGCAACAATGGCATGCTGCGTCTGCAGGACATCTGCCGTCATGACACGGCCAGGACGGACATCAGCAGCTGGCAGGTGGGGTGCGGGGACATCAGCAGCTGGCAGGTGGGGTGCGGGGACATCAGCAGCTGGCAGGTGGGGTGCGGGGGCATCAGCAGCTGGCAGGTGGGGTGCGGGGGCATCAGCAGCTGGCAGGTGGGGTGCGGGGGCATCAGCAGCTGGCTGGTGGGGTGCGCGGGCATCAGCAGCTGGCTGGTGGGGTGCGGGGGCATCAGCAGCTGGCTGGTGGGGTGCGCGGGCATCAGCAGCTGGCTGGTGGGGTGCGGGGGCATCAGCAGCTGGCTGGTGGGGTGTGCTGGAGGTGCCCGTGGTGCCAGACGTTCCAGGGACACTGGGGGAGCAGCCAACACCTGAGCCACCAGGCTGTGTGTCTTCTGTTCCATCCACTGATGGCAGAATAAAATGTGTACATGTGAATAAAATTTGAATGAATCCCATGACTGCATAATTGTTATTCTTATAGTCACCAGTATGAGAACAAGGTATTATGGCATTTACAATTAACACTGACTTATTTACTTACTGCGACTGTCCGAATCCCCCGCATGCGGATCCACCACACCTGTGAGGGCCGTGTCGCCCACAATGCCGGCAACCCGCCGGTCGAATGGGGTGAGGTCATCGTCCCCTGTACCCCCGCCTGTCATCAGCACACTCCGGCGATGGGCTGCTGTCCTCCTCTTCACGTCCCCCTTGATGTCCGACCACTTCTTCTTGAGTTCGGACACTGTGCGCTGCTCAGATCCAACGGCATTTACGGCCACACACAGGCTGTCCCACTCCTGCCTCTTGCGCTTCGCTGTCACGCCAGCGGACAGCGAGCCAAACAGGACGGTTTTACGTGCCTCTACCTCACCC
>JBBPBX010014576.1:6807-26668 GCA_038048925.1 Garcialebias charrua
ATATATAAAGTAAAAATACTAGACTAATATTTATGAGGCTCACAATGTTCCGGATCTACAAGAATTTAAACTAATCTTTAACCTTTCTCCAAAATAGTACTCAAGTTGTTATAAATGAGGCAAAAAAAAATCATGTTTAAATTTTTTTTTCTCCTAAAATTCAGATTTTTCTGGCCTGCAAGTCCTTCCATCTAGATCATTCTGGCCCACCTATGATGAAGATGTTTGGACACCCCTGCTGTAGAGTCATTCTATCTGATTGATACTCAAGGCTCTATACACTACAGCTGTGCCCTCATTTACCCATTCATACAACACTCTAGTCCATACAAAGAATAATCAGCACTTTATCACATTCACACACTGATGGGACACACGTCGGACGCAATGAGGGGTTTGGTATCTTGGCCCAGGGACACTTGGGCATGTGACTGCTGGTGGATTTGAACCCCCAACTCTTGAATTGGAGGATGACTGCTCTAAACACTCAGCCACAGCTGCCCCATATTTATTCTAGTTCAAATACTTCTTTGTGATAAGACGTTTCTCTGCTAGATAACTCACAGATCACATTAAAAACAAGTTTAAGTGATATATTACTGTTTGCTTGATGTTGCTGCACATTCAAACAGTTTTAAAGAGTCTAGTCTTTAACGCTTACAAATGATGAGGAAGCAACCGCCTCGCTCTTCCTCTCTCCTTTGCTGTGGAGCAGCAGTGGGCAGCCGAGCTGAATCTGGACTTGGTCTGAATTTATAATTCTAATTGGTAAAAATGCTGACAGCTGAAAAATGTCTGTCCGCATAACTGCATCATCGGCCCCAGTTACATAAGTTATGATTGTCATAACTCAAGATTAGATCAGAGAGGCAAGCTGCTCCCAACAACGCTCAGTCACTCAAATTGACTTATTAGGGCAGTGAAGGATTGTAGCTAGAGCTCATCTGACGGTTTACATTTGCATGAGGCAGACTTTAGCAGAGGGCAGCATAGCAAAGCACCACACGCTGCAGCCATTCACACCAAAGCACCCTTTGTGTCCTTTATATTACAGACCATTTAGCTCAATGGGCCTTTTGCCTTTATCAGCTGAACCTCAAAATGTGGTTAGAACAGAGTGTTGAGCATCTAGTCTGTGTTTTTTAAGCCAGTTACTTAATGCATTAACTCTTTTGAAGTGAGGTTCTGTGGAAAGATAGAGACCAGTCAATGTTTCACATGTTGTATATAGCTATTTAAACAACCTTGGCTTGAAAAAGTAGAATTTATATCTGACCTGACGATGAGCTAATGAATTGTTTTAGCAATGCCAAGGCAAAAATTTGTTGTAAAAAAAAAAAACTTGCATTAAACCAAACGATACTGGAACGCAAATAGCAGGGGTGTCTGGGGGTCCTCCTCCAAATTTTTTGTTGATAAATTGGATACCATTTCCTGCATTCTGGTGTATTTTGACTGGTTGTTAAAGACCGTGTAAAGTGAATTTCAACATTTTCTTCAATAAACATTACAAATGTCATAATTGTAATCTTGTAAATGAGTAAAAAGTCTCAAAATTGTAGCTCAATTAATTTTGGAGTTATAGAGCAAACTGTGTATAAACATATTTCTATTTCAGGATTTTTTAGGCGTGTTTTAAACGTGACCGCGTTTCGTCACGCGGTCCTCATTAGTATAGCCCCACCCCCTGCAGCTCCAGCCGTATAAATTCGCCTCGGTGGAGCCGTTCACTCGCGAATCGCAGATAGCATCAGATAGCAATAGCATAGATATTTTGTTCATTGTTAGCTAGCTAATCAATTATGCCTCGTTCGTGCATCTTCCCTGGATGTCGTAATGGTCAGGGCACCCGTACAAATCATAACATGTTTTTATACTGCGTCGTTTTATGCTGAGTATCTGTAATGCCTGGTTAGGACAATGGTTAGAGCGCTTGCCTTCCGTCCCAAAGCCCACGGGTTCAAATCCCGCATGGTGCAACTCTTTTTTTTTTTTTTTATTCATTCCAGATTAAAAACACACAAGAAAACTATTTACAAAAACAGCGTAACTCTTGGAAAAAGTAGCTGCTGTTACAGACAGAACTCGGATAAAAACAGAGCAGGTTTACTGGCTCTGCTGTCTGCCTCTCCACTGTGGGACACGAGCAGGACGAGCGCAGCTGCCTGAAACCACGCCCACGCACTGACACGCCCCTAGCGTTCCAGACCAAGGCAAAATCATGTTTTTTCATGATTTTTGAGACTTAATTTTATAAGGTAAACAATGTTTTTAATCAGTCAGATTTAAATGGGTGATTAATAACACATATTTATGCCATGTGACAAACTAAAAACACACATTTAATTTCACTTTACACGGTCTT
This sequence comes from Garcialebias charrua, assembly GCA_038048925.1. Classification (NCBI taxonomy): domain Eukaryota; kingdom Metazoa; phylum Chordata; class Actinopteri; order Cyprinodontiformes; family Rivulidae; genus Garcialebias; species Garcialebias charrua. The sequence continues at coordinate 9,173 of JBBPBX010014576.1, forward strand.
TAAACATTTACGTTCCGCTTCTCTGAAGCATACTAAACTCCACCCCCGCCCCTGCATTGACTACCTCCATTGCCACTGCTTTCATGTGTTTCAGTTCTCGGTAGAACTGTCATTTCTAACCCGGGCCTGAAGCCCAGCTCGGACCAACCCAAATTTGTGTCGGGCCGGGCCATAATAATGTGCTGGATGGGCAGGCCGGGTCAGTGTTGAGCTTTTGATTGCGTCAGCGGACGCGCGCGACTGACAATCCAATTATATGGCAAGATGGCTTGCCATACATTCACCAGCCGCACACAGCCATTTGACTAGGAGTTGACTGGCCTTGAAAGAGGTAAAAGTTCAGCTTCAGATGGCTTAAGCTTAAAAAAATAAAATAATAATAATAATAAGAAAACAAAGATGGGACTATCGGTACTGCCAGGTAGCGATCCATCACCCAAATGGACATTCAGCCGGTGCACTCAGCAGACGGGCGCGACTGACAACCCTAATGCCGGTTACCCACCGGACCCATGTCGGGCGGCTGAAGCGGCCGGTTTACATTGAAAGTCTATGTGGAGGCGCGTCGAGGAGCGGCGAACCGTGAAACGGCGCGTTTTGAGTGATTGAAGCGGCGCGGCGGCACGCGGCAGTTCCTTTCCACGCACGCGCGCGTCCAAAGCAACCTACGCGTTGACCAGCGTCGGATCGAAAAGTTGATGTTTTGCGGCTCGACGTTGCTCGACGCGTCCAGCAAACAATCGGGAGAGCCTCTGCTATGTGATTACACAACGACAACGGGACTTTTTTTGGACTTTTTAAACTTACCCCATCGAGCCTCCATGAATTGGAACCAGACTCAGGTAAGAAACTTGGCATTTTAAACAGTTGCTGCTGTCCGCTCCAGCGTACATCACCCCAAACATAAAAAAAACGTTTTAATCTCAACAAAGACTGTCGGAGCTGCAGTTCGGCTCGTAGAAAACCCACTCCAGTAGGAACGGGGGTCACGTGCTGCTGATTTTATCTGCCAGCAGCATGAAAACACAACAACTGATGACCCTCTGCCTCCCCATAGTGCGCGTCATCAGACGTGTCCCAGTGGGTACCCGGCATCAGTGACAAGCGGCCAAAAGAGGGTGGCAGGAGCGTTCTGACAATTTAGGTGGGTACCCGGCATTACAGTTGAGATCCCAAAGCAGACACGTCAGAGCAGTGTCCGTGTCTGAATAATGCAGAATGCAGACAGAAGCGGGGATTTAATGCGCTTGGATGGCCATGATAGAACAAACGTCCCCTCAGCTTCAATCTTCTGCCCTTTTAATTCAGCCACGTGCGTCCGTAGTCCGTTAATAACTATATAATCAGTCAAAGCTTAATTAAAGACATCAGTTTTTTCTTCTTCGTCAGACCTGTAAATACTGTTATTTGTCAGGTCGGATGGGGTTCGGAAATGATGGCTACGGGCTGGGGCCAGGTCGGATTGGATTTTTTTGGGGCCCGAATGCAACTCTAATTCTCAGTTCTTTAGTTGTACAAGGAGAAGACTTTTAAAAAATGAAAGTGAATTGGTCTGTCTTTTCAACATTTTGATCACTGTTATTTTGACAAATTGTTTTGATGACGCATGCCACGTGATTACCCATCAAACGTTTCTCTCGCAATTTTAATAAATAATCAGAAATTTTTTAATGACCCTCTTAAACTGTAAAACTGATCTACAAATTAATTGTGCTGTTTAATTATTTTTTTGTGTTTTTATTTAAATTTTCCATGACTTTGGACTTTCAGGGGCGGACATTCTTTTTAAGGGTAGAAGAGGAAATGCTTAATTGAAAGGGGCAGCTTGTATGTGATATTAAAAAGCGCATAAGTGGCTGTTATGTTTAAAATGAGTGTTTATGTAATTATTGTCAGATTACATATTCAACATAGGTTTTATTCATTCAAGGCAGTCAAATGTGTTCATAACTTTATTATTAGTAAACCTGGGAGTTATCGGATCCAAGCAAACAGTTACCGGAACACACTCTGACAAAATAAGAGAGTTCCCGGATCCTGTTCTGGCAGGATCCAGCTCAAAGAAAGCCCAAATGTTACAGTTTAGAAAACCTGCGACATGTTAGCATGAGCCTCTGTGAAATATTTGAGACTGAAGTTGTTTTAGGCAGCAGTCTATTTTAGGCCTGCTAAAGCTAGCTCTTAGCTAGTTGATCCAATAAGGATTAGGGTTTACCGTAGTTAGACAATAATAACCTTTCCAATATACCCTCTTGCCCTTAAATATTTAAACTGCTTTAGGCAAACAAAATGTTTTTAATACTTTCTGTTAAAGCTTTCAGCTTATCTCCCCCACCCCCAATATACAGTACTGCACTTTGGTTCTCAGACCTTATGTTCCCACAAGCCTTTGTGTGAGGACTGCCTGGTTCAGGTCAGTGTTTAAAACAAAAATATTTCTTTTTAGTAACCTTCATGCAAGAAACAGCACAAAAATATAAAGATGAGCGTAACAAGCAGAAGAATCTAGCCGAAGGGACAATCTTGATGCACGAATGTAACAAAGTCTAGTAGCTGCTTTAAAAGTCAGATGACCACGAGCTCTGGAAACAGGACAGAGCTTTCAGATGGATTAGCTGCTCCATATGCGGCGAGCGGCCAAAGTAGTCAAGAACTCATTGAGTCTGAATGCTGAGACATTTTCAGTGACACGCGCTGGTGTTTCATCAGCTGCGGTAGCTCTGTGGTCTGCGCTGTGGTCTTGTGATCCTGGGGCTGCAGGTTTTAGACCAGGTTACATCAGGAAGGGCATCTGGTGTAAAACAAATGCCAAATCTTTCATGTGAGTTGCTTGTTGAGGGGGAAAAGTTAAAAGAACAACATTCTGGTTTTTCAATGCAAATTAGGTTTTTTGTTTTGCTATGAAGTCCTTCAGCCAACTTACCGGGTAGTTATTTTCTTCATGAAAAGCAATGCTGCTCAGAACTGGTTTGTTTTGTCTCTCTTATCAAAGCCTACTATCTCTGATCATAACTGTCTTCTTTAGGGGTGTCCAGTCCTGGTCCTGCATGTTGTACTTGTTTCCCTGCTCCAGTACACTGATTCAGTGATGGATTTACCTCTTCATGTTATGTAGGAGACAATCACCCATTAGTTCAAACCAGGTGTGTTGGAACAAAGCAATCTCTAAAACATGCAGGATAGTGGCCCAGGACCAGGCTTGGGCATACCTGGTCTACTTATTGGATGACCTGGATGACCCTAAACTTTCTGCTTTTGAATACAGACAAGACTGAGGTTTGGTTTTAGGACCTGAGCATCTTTGGAATTAATTGTTCAGTCTTTCCTTAGATGGCATTAATCTGGCCTCCAATGTTAAAAATATTGGTGTTATTTTTGATCGGGACATGTCTTTTATCCCCCACATTAAAAATGCTACTAGAATTGCCTTCTTCCATCTGTGTAATATCACTAAAATTAGAAACATCTTATCTAAAAATGATGCAGAAAAACTGGTTCATATATTTGTCACGTCTAGACTGGACTATTGTAATGGTTTGTTAGCTGGGTGCCCAAATACTTCTTTATAATGTCTTTAGTTGATCCAAAATGCTGCTGCCAGAGTCTTAACTGGAGTTAGTGGGAGAGATCATGTCTCTCTCCAGTTTTAGCTTCTCTCCACTGGCTCCCTGTCAAATCCAGAATTTATTTCAAAATCTTACTTCTAACCTACAAAACTCTCAACAACCTAGCTCCATCTTATATTACAGATCTTATTGTTCCATATTTTCCTAACAGAGCACTTCGCTCTCAGACTGCAGGTTTACTTGTGGTTCCTAGAGTTTCCAAAAGCAGAATGGGAGGAAGATCTTTCAGTTCTCAGGCTCCTCTCTTGTGGAACCAACTTCCAGTTTCTGTCCATGAGGCTGACACATTGTCCAGTTTTAAGACTTTCCTTTTTGATAAATCCTATAGTTAGGGTTGGCTTGTTATGCTGCTATAGACATTGACTACTAGAGGACAAATTGACCTCATTTCTTAAAATTAATTGTTAAAATTGAATAGTTTTCATTTGATATTATTTCTATGTTAACATGTGATTCTTGACCTGCCATTGTGTATCTGTTCTTCTCAAACCAGCCGGTCGAAGCAGATGGTTGTTTGTCCTGAGCTGGTTCTGCTAAAGGCTTTTTACTCATGAGGGAGTTTTTCCTTTCAACTGTCACCTTCATGCTTGCTCAAGATGAGAGTTCTGTAATGGAGCTGAATTCAAAGCAGTCTGCTCCTCAGATAAATAATGTTAAATTATTATTTTTATACATGAATGTTTCTGTTCAGTGTTCTGAGACAACTTCTGTTTGACTTGGCACTATTGTTACATCAATACACAGAGTAAGTAGATATTTATGCACAGATCTTTACATATCTAGAACACACATACCTGGTAGTCAAACTTTCACGTCTTATCTTTTTTTTTTTTACATTGGCTCATCCTCTATTCACCAGTAGTAGTTTCACCGGTCCAGTAGTATCTGGATTCACCCTGACTACAGTACTGTGGGCCATTTTTTATCACTAAGACCGATTAGTAAGTTTTGCATTTTACGATGACTCATGGAGCACATTCTTGGATATCAAATTTTAATGTAAATTATACAAAGCAGTGTGCATTAAAACAAATATAATAAATGAATGAAGTTATTACACCATTTTAACTCTACCTTAACCAATACATTAGAGTCTTCTTGCCTGAACATTTGACGCAGTCATGGTTAAAACTTGTTTCAAATGTTAATCCATAACCTCTTCAAATAATGTAATGGTATGAAGATGCCTAACCTTCACGCCGTGACGTGCATTTTCACGCCCTTCTGCTCACAAGGCTAGTTACAGGTCCACGTAGTCTAGCTTTGCATATCAGCTGTGTAACATTTAAATCATAACTGTAAGTGCTCGTTTTCACACAAGGCAAGGTACGAGACTGAGAGGGGACACCGCTAAGATGAGGATGTTAACTCCATTACTTCTTGCGCTCGTGATAAATTACCGCTCACTGGCAACGGTGGTTCAAGATTTCAATCACATAGAGCGGTGTAAGGACTCCCTGTACATGGGGACTCCACCACGGGGGTTTGTAGACACCAAACTGAAGAAGATCTGCCAACGCTACGCAGACAAACCCCGGTACGTGACCCTGTATGATCCTGCCAAGCGGATCCCTGTTTACTCGGCTTACACCTTCAAAAAAACTGAAGGGGACAGGCGTGTGGACTACCCTTGGATGTACGAACCACAGGTAAGACACATTCAGGAATACCAGCTGTGTTAATGTAGAATTATGGAACCATGTTTGCCCAATGTTATTACTATATCATAAAGTAGTTTAGATGCTTTGGAAGTTGAAGTAAGTTTTCAGATTGACTTGAAACCAAGGATATAGTCTAAGACCCTAAAGACCATCCAGAATGTTACCACTAATTGTTACGTCTCTCCAGTTGGCAGAAATCGATGGAAATGGGAACATGATGCCTTTCCCCACTGGTTACCTCCACATGAAGTTTGAGGACAGCCAGGCAGTGCTGGAAGACTACTCTGATGTTGTGCTTTACGAAAGAGGTTACCTGAACCCTGACCAGCACCAGTCTACGCCACACGACCGCGCCGCCACCTACACCCTGACCAACGTGGTCCCGGAGATACGAGAGTTCAACATCGGGCCTTGGCGTGAGTACGAGGAGCGGATCCGGGTGCGCCTCAACAACTTCTGCCGCGGCACCGCCTTCATCGTCACGGGAGTCACCACCAGGGGCAACATGATCCGCCGCAACAACCAGGACCGCGTGGCGATCCCGGAAGACGTGTGGTCCGCGTACTGCTGCACGGATTACGATCGTAACTCGCCTCATCCCGTGCGCGTCCTCTTCCCGTCCTATGCAGCCTTGGCCAAGAACGCCAAAGAGAGCAACAGTGTTCATGAGATGACGGTGCAAGAGCTCGAGATGCTCCTGAAAAACCACATGGACGTTGATCAGAACCTCCAGATCTTCTATGACAACTGCATCTCTCCGTCACCGCTTCCTCTTTATCTGCAACACACCATCTGACGGCTGTTACGCATCACCATCTGTCTGTCTTTGATTTACTTCTTTAAATGATGGAAGCTATTTGTGCTCTGTAGCTTGGCTTAATAAATTAAAACCTTCCCATTTGAAGGTCTCTTCTTGTAAGAATGCTTTAAAGTCCGACACATAACATTTGATTAAATTGAAGTTTTAGGCTTGCTGTTTGTTTTTCAGTTCATTTAACATTTTAAAGGGCAGCTACTTTACTACGACAGAACATTATGGTGATGGGTCGGAGGCTATGCAAATGATTTAATTTAATAAATTATTAAAATGTACATGTCTTTGTTGTATTTGTGTTGTCCTAGTCAAAACATTTTCACAAAAGAAATATACTTTTATTGTAAACACAATTGTTCTACTTTTTGTGATGTACAGTATTTATTTTTGCAGAAGCATCACTGATCCCTAGCCTGGTTAAAACCAGACCCTTGTCCTTCACTTCACTTTGTACTAGGGTCTGGGACTTCTCTCATAGACAACGATTTCTCCGGTAGATTTTTGACCGGACCAATCAGAGAACAGAAGGCAGAGTTTTGTTAGTTTAGCCTGGCGAGGTCCAGGCTATCAGATAAATAGCTCAGAAACCACTCGGTGGATATTTTTTCTGCTACCAGTGTGTAATTATATGGCTCTAATTTACTGACTGTTGGCCTAGATGAAACATTTGAGATAAAATTCGATTTTTTATCATTTATTTTCGTAGCGCACCCGAGGCTGTTTGGAAAATGTCAAACCGAAACAATTTAAATCCAGCAGATTTGACCATTTCGTGAATTGATTTAGGAACTGTTAAGCTCAGGAACACTTCTGATATAACGTCAGCTAAGAAATATATTTTTTCTCAGCAAAGAAATAATAGTTTTTTACCTTGTTTTCATGAAAATTCCTTCGTGGCGGCAGCCATTTTAACTGACGACGTCAGTCGACGTCGTTCAAAACTCCGCCTTCTGTTCTCTGATTGGTCCGGTCAAAAATCGACCGGAGAAATCGTTGTCTATGGGAGAAATCCCAGACCCTAGTACAAAGCGAAGTGAAGGACAAGGGTCTGGTTTTAACCAGGCTAACTGATCCCAGGAACGAGCTGATTTTTCATAAATCTTTTCATAGATTTCACTAAATACATTAAAGGCATTTTCCCTCTGATTATGCTTTAGCAGAAGTGTTTGATTGCTTGTGCAGCTTTAAAAATAGAAGCTGTAGCATCCTTAATAATTTAAACTATAGAGAAATTGCATTTCCAGCAAAAATACAGTGTGAATGCTTATAGCAGAAGAACTTGCAGAGAAACAGCTGAAATTAGCTAAAACAAACATGTTAAAATGGAAGAACAAGCCTAAATTAACAGAAGAAAGCTGAACAAATTCATGTTTGCTCAGTTAGGCTTAAAGAAGCAGCAATGAGCACAAAGAAGCATATTTTATTTGAAAAAAGCTTAAATTAGCACACAAAAAATTAAACTGCACCACAAAACAGAAAAACCCAGCTAAATGTATAGCTGAAATAGCAGAAAAAAACTAAAACTAGCAGGAAAAACATGAAAGGAGCATCACAAGCTAAAATCAGCAGAAAGAACTTAATTATAATAATAATAATTAATTCAATTTATAATGCACTTTTCATTACTGAAAATCTCAAAGTGCTACACATATATTGAATGCTACACACATTCATAAACCGGTGGCGGCAGACTACCATGCAAGGTGCTTTCCAGTCCTACCGGGAGCAACTCAGGGTTAAGTACGGTGGCCGAGGGGTGCAAACGCGCTGCAAAAAGAAAACGGCGCTCCAAAAGTTGAAACACGCATCAAAATGAAAACAACAGCGTTACAAAAGTTGAAACACGCATCAAAATGAAAACAGCAGCGTTCCAAAAGTTGAAACACGCAACAAAATGAAAACAGCAGCTTTCCAAAAGTTGAAACACGCATCAAAATGAAAACAGCAGCTTTCCAAAAGTTGAAACACGCAACAAAATGAAAACAGCAGCTTTCCAAAAGTTGAAACACGCATCAAAATGAAAACAGCAGCTTTCCAAAAGTTGAAACACGCATCAAAATGAAAACAGCAGCTTTCCAAAAGTTGAAACACGCATCAAAATGAAAACAGCAGCTTTCCAAAAGTTGAAACACGCATCAAAATGAAAACAGCAGCTTTCCAAAAGTTGAAACACGCATCAAAATGAAAACAGCAGCTTTCCAAAAGTTGAAACACGCATCAAAATGAAAACAGCGCTCCAACAGATGAGGCGCACTGCAAAAGATAAGTCGCGCTCCCAAAAGGGGACGACCTGCAAATACAGAACGAGCTGCAAATAGAAAAGCCACAACGGAAGTGCTCCAGACCACTAGGGGCAGTCGAACAAAGAACAAATCATAAGCATATTATAGTTTTCGGAATGGCAATAGTTATTTGTGTATTTTAACTTATTTATTACTGAAGAATATTTTACACATCGAAACTATCTCGTTGTATTTGTTTTAATACTGTGCGATAGTGATGAAATGTATTGATGCTCGGTTGGCTTAGTGGTCTAACACATTGCCTCGAATGTGGGAGACCTGGGTTCGATTCCCGGTCTCGGAAATTTTTGTGGTATTAATTTCTTTTTTTTTTTAAAGCCTTTTGTTTTGGATAAATCGGGTGGAATAGATAAATACATCTACATGTTTATTCTTTGTTGTTGCTTGGTTTATGTTGGTGGCTAGAGTTTTAGTTTGTTTTAGGCAGCAGGCGTGGGGAGGAGGTTGGGGGTTGTCACGCCTCCTCCAGCAACAACCTAAAACAAGCTAAAAGTCTTGCCAACAACATAAACTAAGCAACAACAAATAATAAACATGTAGATCTATTTATCTATTCCATCCGATTTATCCAAAACAAAAGGCTTAAAAAAAAATTAATACCACAAAAGTTTCCCGAGACCGGGAATCGAACCCAGATCTCCCACATTCGAGGCAATGTGTTAGACCACTAAGCCAACCAAGCATCAATACATCACCCCTCTATCGCACAGTATTAAAACAAATACAATGGGATAGTTTCGATGTGTAAAACATTCTTCAGTAATAAATAAGTTAAAATACACAAATAACTATTGCCATTCCGAAAACTATAATATGCTTTATGATTTGTTCTTTGTTCGACTGCCCCTAGTGGTCTGGAGCACTTCCGTTGTGGCTTTTCTATTTGCAGCTCGTTCTGTATTTGCAGGTCGTCCTCTTTTGGGAGCGCGACTTATCTTTTGCAGTGCGCCTCATCTGTTGGAGCGCTGTTTTCATTTTGATGCGTGTTTCAACTTTTGGAAAGCTGCTGTTTTCATTTTGATGCGTGTTTCAACTTTTGGAGCGCTGTTTTCTTTTTGCAGCGCGTTTGCACCCCTCGGCCACCGTAGTTAAGTGTCTTGCCCAAGGACACAACGACACATGGTGCGGGTCCCGGGAGTCGAACCGCCAACTTTCCGATCGGGAGACGACTGCCATTACCACTACACCACGGCCGCCCATAATTAGGCTGAAAGAAGCAGAAATGAGCACCAAAAGCGGAAATTATATGAAAAAAGTTGGAATGACCAAATAAAAAAATAAATAAACTGAAAAATGCAGAAAGAAGTTTAAATTACTAGAAGGAAGCAGAGAGCATATTTTGCTGGATTGGGCTGAAAAAAGTTGAGACGTGCGCAAACAATGCAGAATTAGCTGAAAAAGCAAAATTGTGTATAAAAACAGCTAAATAGTAGCTGAAATAGCAGAAAAAGTTTAAACGTGCATAAATAAGCTGAAAGGAGCAGAAAGAGGTTGGAAGAAGCACAAAAATGTTATAGTTAGCTGAAAACAATGATTAAATTTGCACAAGGAAGCTGAAGCAGAACAAAATGTGAAAGGAGCAGTAAAAGGTTTTAAACTGGTCTAAAGATTTGAAGGATGTAAAATGAGCTCAATTCATTTTCTATGAGAAAAATGGCAGAAAAAGCTAAATATTTCAAAAAGCTAAAGTTGCACCAATACCAAAAGTCATAACAGGATTGTCCTGAAGGAGCAGAAAGATGACAGCAGTGTGAATGCTTCATGTGTTCACATGACAAGCTGAAAGAACTGAAGTGTTTTGAACATTTTTAGTCAATATTTAGTAGAGAACTAGACCTAAACAAACGTAACATGAGCATCTGCACAGACATTCAGTGAAAAATAAATACTGTGATGATTGTAAACCTTCATGATTCCATTCTTGAGATGTTCAAGTTCAAGACTCCTTTCTGCTGGAAGCAGTAATTTTCCACTGCCTGGTGTTGGTGTGCATTTTATTTCCACACTGCCCTCTAGTGATGGCAGAGAGACAGCAGCTCATCTCCTGGAGGAGGAAGCTGGGAGAAGATGCTGATGATGATGAACCTGACATCCAGGTCCACTACAAACTATGCACATTTTGTGTTTCCAGAACTAATCTGAGAATCTTTGTGACTCATTTAGTTTGTTCATAAGAGCGCCATGTAAAACATGCCAATAATTTTATTAAGATAGACAAACATTGTCACAAAATTATTTGGTTTGTTTGTCAAAGTCTCTATTGGGTACATTTGTCTTGTAGTTTATGCAGCCAGAGACATAAAATATATTTATAATATTTTTTGGCAACCCCACAATATAACACTATAAGAAAATATTTAGATGTTGATGTAAATTTATGGCGACAATATCTTTTTCCAGTATGTGTTTTTGTATTTTGTATTAAATGTGAAATTTATGAAATGAGAATTTCTGCCACAGTTGTATTAGACAACAAAAAATAATTTTATCTTATCTGTTGGATTACATTTACACATTTGCTAATGGGTTCTTTCTAATGGGTTTGCATTGTTTTAGTTAAAAGAAAGTTGAAAAATTAAACAAATTCTTGCTCCTACATTAAAAATTTTTAAGCAAACCAGTATGAAGTCACAAATTTCACTTTCCTTCGGAAAAGTAGACAGTCAACTAACCTAGCTTATCCAAACACGTCATCTTTGAGGGCATTTGAAGAGGAGTTTACGAAGTTTCTGTAGAATGCTAAAATCTGAGGATAATAACTCTCCAAAATTACAAAAATAAACTTGTTTTTTTTAGATCAAAGACCTTGGGAATGACACAAACAAGAGACGTAAATATCCAACCTGTTCTGGGTCAGTGGGGTGCTGGATTCTGTCCTAACAGTCAACGGGTCAGAAGCAGGACTCATCCTGGACAGGTTGCCAGTCCACCACAGGACCACACAGAGCAAACCATAATACCACCAGAGTGCACACAGTCCGTCCCGCTCATTGTTTAAGTTTGTGATATCGTGAAGAAGCTAAGATGGCGTCAAAACAGGCACACAGCTGACAAAACAACAGCTTACTTAACAACAAGCACAACTGGACTTTTTCTTCTTCTTTCGGTTGCTCCCTTCTTCAGGGGTCACCACAGCGAGTTAAGTCGCACAAAGACTAGGCAAATGTTTTAATAATAATAATAATAATAATAATGAATTTAATTTATAACGCACTTTTCATTAATGAAAATCTCAAAGTGCTACAAAGTGCAACATAATTAAATGTCAATAAAACAAGTAATAAAACAAATAAAATCAATAACAGTATCAACTAAGATCAAAGGTAGAATCATGAGGAGGTAGAGTATGCTCGGTTGAAAAGAAAGATCTTCAAGCCGCTCTTAAAGTCAACCTGACTGTGGGGCTCTCAGACAGTCAGGAAGAGAGTTCCATAGGCGGGGGCAGCCACACTGAAAGCCCGGTCTCCCATGGTCCTTAATTTGGTTCTCGGAATGTGAAGTAGATGACTGTTCTGTGACCGTAGAGACCGGGTGGATGAATATGGAACAAGAATGTCCTTTAGATAATCTGGTGAAGTTCCATGTAAGCATTGATGTGTAATGAGAGCAGTTTTGTACTGAATTCTGTAGGTGACAGGAAGCCAATGAAGGTTATGGAGAATGGGTGTAATATGTTCAAATTTACGAACTCTCAACAAAATCCTTGCTGCACTGTTTTGAATATAATAATAATAATAATAATAATGTCTATTCCTGTCATCTGCGTATGTTCCCATACACAGACGAAATTCGTCTCTGCATTTAACCCAACCACCTACCAGGTGGTGCAGTGAGCAGCCCGAAAGCGCTCGGGGAGCTGGAGAAATAGGTGTGCACTCATAGACACCCCAAGCTGGGTAGTGGCCGGGGCGCGGACCCGCGACCTTCGGATCCGTAGTCAAAAGCCCTGCCACTAGACCATCTTGGCTCCTTATATTGAAGTTTCTGAAGGTATTTACCAGGGATACCAATAAACAGGGAGTTGCAGTAGTCGAGCCTGGAGGAGACAAAGGCATGGACGAGTTTCTCAGCATCAGAAAAAGTTAGAGATGGGCGAAGTCTGGAGATGTTTCGAAGATGGAAGAAGCAGGTTTTAAACAGAAGCTTAATGTGATTTTCAAATGTAAGATGAGAGTCCATTTTTATTCCAAGATTTGTAACAGAGGTGGAGAGGGGGATGTCTTGACCAGAGAAGGAGATTGTTGTTAAAGTTGATGTTTGTACCTGGTGAGGGGTGCCAATCAGTATGGCCTCAGTCTTGGAGCAGTTTAATTGAAGAAAGTTCTGATTCATCCATGCCCTTATTTCCTCCAGGCAGGTAGAGAGGGCAGTGAGTGAAGATGGAGATGACAATGGGGATGATGATGATGCTCCAGTCCTGATGTAAAGCTGTGTATCGTCGGCATAACAGTGAAAAGAAATGTTGAACTGATTAATAATTTGACCTAAAGGCAGCATGTAAAGGGAAACAGCAGGGGCCCCAGAACTGACCCTGAGGGACACCACAGGAGACACAGACCGTCTGGGACGTGGCGTTGCCAAGACTAACACATTCCAGCCTATTGGAGAGGAAAGATTTTTTGTTTTAATGCCCGATGTCCTTCTTGACACAACCACAGACCACTGAGCTACCACAGCCCTCTGTGTGGAGCAGAGAGCTGCTATCTAGGGCCTTCGGAGTAGCAGATGGTGGTGGTTAAGGGTCTTTCTCAAGGGACCAGGGTGTGGCCAATAAGGGTGAAGGCAGGAGTGCTTCACCTTTCACATCCACATTTTGATGTCGTCTATACAGGGAGTTGAACCGGCGACCTTCCGAACACAGGCCCACATTCTCTAACCTCTGTGCCACCATTCCTCCATAGAAGCCCAACTGGATCTGTCACAAATTATTTTAATATATTTTTAACAACTCAAAATAATTCATAATAAATGTTGATTTCATCGTGTAAAACAGCCAGATGTTAAAAGAGGAAAATAAATTGGCTCTAACTAATTATGATCTAGATTAGACCTGAAGCCAGTCAATAATTAATGACTGACTTGTACGTCTAGTTTGGAGTGGACACGTAGAGACAAACGAGACAAACAACCATTCACTCTCTCACTCACACCCAGAGACAATTTAGCATTACCAATCAGTCTAACATGCATGTTTTTAGTCTGTGGGAGGAAACTGGAGAAAACCCACACATGCACGGAGAGAACACGCAAACTCCACCCAGAAAGCCCCCTGGCTGTGATTTGAACTGGGGCGACCTGCTCGTTGAGAGGCAGCTGCTCTACCAACTGCACCACCATATTGCCCCTTCAGTAAATTGAAAATTACAATACAATAAAAATTATTGTATACATATGTCAAATGAAGCTGGTTGGTTACAGAAAGGGTTTGAGAGGTTGAAACTAAACTAAAGCAGGTACTGTAGAAAGAACAGGAGGCAGAATATGTGATTAAAACTTACGGCACCAGTGCTCACTGTGAAACTAAGCAACTGCCTGCTAAAAGAATGATCAAAAGTGCATATCTCACAAAACTGGTTCAACAACACTGTGAGAAAATACACACAATGTACCTTGGAATCACACCGAGTTGGTACAAATGACGTGAAAGTGAGTGGCACAGTTCAATCACCATGTCTCGAACATGTCTTAGTGCTATTTATTCTTTTGATTTGTTACAAGTCAATCAAAATTTGGATTTAAAGATGGCCAAACCCTCCTGTAGTTGTCGCACATTTCTTGCACTTTCTGACCTCCAGAAACTAAAACGAGCAGGGTTTGAGACAACTCTGGGACAAATTTAGAGAAAAACGTTTTGCCATTGTCTTTTATCAAACCCACAGTTAAGCTTTGTTTATACTTCATGCAAGACGTGCGGCTGCGGCCCAGCGATGACGTAATTGCGTGTGTGTCACCGACCGCATTGAGTGTTTATACTTGGAAAAGACGTGGGGGATACATTATAGTAATCCCTCCCTCTTCCCTCCCACTGCATACGTCATGCGCACAGCTTATATGACTGTTGATGGATGGAGGAAGTTTTCTATAGTTCACAACGAAAAAAATGTATGCGCAAGCGACAAAAGAGATGCTCTCAGGTTGGATGACGAGTCGGAGGACGAGGATGAAGAAAATGACCTTATACTTATGTTATTGACCGCGAACATGGAAAGACGACGTGAACGGCGTTGGCACGCTCGCCCGCTGAACAGGACCAGATCTACACATGGCGAGTTTAGCTTCAAACCTATCCATGTCAAAGCAAAAACAAAAACCGGCTTCTGGAAGAGTAGCGGGTAGTGGTGTGATACACCATATATTGACATCCAAACAAAAAACGCCCACAAACTTTGAACCAATCACACGCTCCGAGCCGCATCCTCCGCGTCTCGCAGTGCTGACTGGGGGCAATGTATAGGACGGCTGTCACCGGGGGATCGCAGCGGGAGTGCAGACGGAAGTTGCACAACTTTTTTTCACTCAACGGGGGGTAAAAGACGTGCGACAAGAAGTATAAACCAGCCTTATGGTACATCCAGACGAACGGCTTTTCAATGGCAAAAAAGCGCGAAACGCCTCGAGGTT
Source organism: Garcialebias charrua (assembly GCA_038048925.1). NCBI lineage: Eukaryota > Metazoa > Chordata > Actinopteri > Cyprinodontiformes > Rivulidae > Garcialebias > Garcialebias charrua. Next base: position 24,198 of record JBBPBX010014576.1, read on the forward strand.
GACGCACTGGACCCCAGTGGTGTTCAAACTGGAACGTGAGCGGCGGCGGCGGCGGTGGGGGGGGGGAGCTAGCAGAGCTTAACTTGCTAAACGTGAAAAGTTCACAATTCAAAACTTACCCGATATCCCGACTTCCTCACAGGCACTCCGCCAGGCAAGGTCCTTTTTATTTCTCCTCCATACTTTAACATGACTTTGCGGGTTATTTCCGTGTCTCACAAACAATACGTCACACAGTTGCGCAACACCCGTCCCCTCGTTACCGCGTCACATAGCTGACCCCCCTCTCTCTCCTCCCCGACTCTCCCTGATTGGTTGAGAGAGCGTTGAACGGCAAAATCTTCAGCATGATCAACGCGTGCTGTGGAGGCTGCCGCGGGCTCACGTGCATGGAATGCCACTTCCAAAACGCTCAACATGCACGTGATGCGACACCCGACCCCTAGACGCGCCTGGAGGCGCGTCCCCCATTGACTTTGCATGTAAACCGGACGCTCCTGCAGCTCAAAACGCGTTCGGTCTGGATCCACCATTATAGTCAATTTTGTGTTTGCTGAGCCAACAGTGGCAGCCATCTTGAAACTAAATGGCTCCAAACATTAATCAGTTCTGGAGATACAGCTGATGATTACTTTTTGTGAGTCAAATCCAACAAGTTGCATGAGCTATAAGACCAACAGAGACAATCTAAGTTTACATGGTATTTCTATAGTTAGTAAATTCACTTCACATATGGGGGGCAATATTATAGGCAGAAACATGGGTGTGCTGTGGGGACTCCAGTTTCTCCTATTGTTGCCAACCTGTACATGGAGGAGGTAGAAAAGAGAGCCTTGACATACTTTTCAGGGACACCACAAAGTCATTGGTTCAGGTATGTTGATGACACCTGAGTTAAAATTAAATCTCAGGAAGTCCATCACATCAACTCTGTGGATAAAGATATCAAGTTCAAAGGAGAAATTTTTAAAATGGCAGATTGGCTTTCTTGGACTGTGACGTCTCAGTTTCTGTTGGAGGACATTTGCAAACTGAGGTGTACCGCAAACCCACCCACACAGACCAGTATTTGCAGTTTGACTCCCATCACCCTCTGGAGCACAAGTTAGGAGTCATCAGGACTCTGTATCACAGAGCAGACAGCGTCCCCACTAACTCAGGAGCCAGACAGAAGGAGAAATCACACACAAGACAGGCTCTAGAGAAATGTGGATATCCTAACTGGGCCTTCCTGAAAGCAGAGAAGAAACCCAAACAGGACTCCAGCCAGCCATCAGGTGAAAAGTCAAGTCAACTTTATTTGTAGAGCACATTTAACCCTTGTGCGATCTTAACATTCTGTTTACTCCCCTTGTCCTACGGGTCAAAAATGACCCGCACTACCAAAGACCCAAAATAAAGCAGCTTTATTGAACTTTAAATTAAATATTTTTTAGGAAGTGAATTATAAAAATACTTCTCATAACACAACAAAAAAACAAAATGTTGCTTGATTTTGTGAACAATTTTCAACTTCTACTATATTTATCACATGTAGGACAGTATGTGTGAACGTGAGAATGGGCTTTGCAGATGTGTTTCTCACATGTGCAGCACACAGCTTTTGTCTTGCAGTCCTTCTTCCGGCAGAACTGGCACCTTTTTCTTTTGACTGACCCAGCTGCAGCCTCAAGTGGATCAGGACAAGATTCAGCTCTCTGAACAACTTCCACAATGGCTATTTCTTAGTTTGTTTTTTTGTTTTGCTTGGCAGCTTGTGTGATGTGAGGGGTTAGCTGCAGATCAAGAGTGCAGGTGCAGGTCAAATGCAAGTTCTAGTGTCTTTGATGTGTGTGTGTGTGTGTGTGTGTGTGTGTGTGTGTGTGTGTGTGTGTGTGTGTGTGTGTGTGTGTGTGTGTGTGTGTGTGTGTGTGTGTTCCTGTTTTTGCTACGGACTGAGGACTATCATGAGTTTTTAACCAACGGAGTGAGGACCTTTTGGGAAGTGAGGACTTTTTCTCGGTCCTCACTTTGTTTTCAATGGAAACGAGCTCTACTACCCTTATAGATGCTACTCTCAATTTTCTGTGACGGTCCTCACTTTTGATGTAAAACGAGTTTTGAGCACCGGACATCTTACACAGATTTGCTCTCTGAGTCCCTCTACAGCCCCAGTCTGCTACTGCAGTCTGAAATTAACTCCTCCCATGAGTGGGTATGCTGAATCTCCCCCCACTGCTTTTCTCTATTCCTCCCCCTATGGGTGTTATGTTATCACACATGCTTTTGGGATCAGCAGGGGAGGGTTTTATGTCACCAACAACTTTGTTTAACAATGGGAGTGAAATGGAATGGAATTTACTTTTGGGTGAAGGCAGGGGGGGCACACAGGACAGGTCTCCAATCTGTCACAGAGACACAGACAAAGAGACATCCAGAGAAAATTTACAGTCGCTCAGAAGAGCCCAAAAAGGGATTCAAACTGAGGATTA
>JBBPBX010014576.1:27023-42141 GCA_038048925.1 Garcialebias charrua
ATTACCAACATTAGAACTGACGATGTCAGAGAAGTGGGTGGGGGGTGAAGGTAATGAAAGGCTTCAGTAAGCGACAGGCGATGTAAAAATGCTGCGGCTCTGCCTCTTGTAAGCCCTGTCACTCGCTCTGGCGCTTGGTAGAGACTGCAGTATTTGAAAGTCTGTGGCAATGCGGGGGATCTTAAATGAGATTTCCATGAAAGCGAAAAAGAAAAAGATACATGGAAGAGGCTAAACACCCTTGTTAAACAAGCACGACGGGGTGTTATTGTGTTTAAAAAGATATGTGTGTAACTTATTGGATCAGTTTAGCAGCAGCAGCAGCAGCAGCAGCAGCAGCAAAGTGATAAAATCATTACTCATATTGCACTAGAAAACATCCTAAGGAGCCTTTTAGATGTCATTTGGATTTATCAAAGTCAGAGTCAGAGAGTCTTTATTGTCATTTGTACCACATGTGGTACATGTGATGAAATGAGATTATGTACACAGGGTCCCAGTTACATCCAACAACATGCAAGAGAAAAACAGTAATAACACCTAGGATTAACTAAGAAAAACATCACTAGTAATACACTAAGCCCTAATGTAGTAGAAAAACATCATTATAAACAGCAGCACGAACACGAGTCTGTATGAGCAGATGGTCACAGATGAACACAGCAACAAGAAACCAGATCAGCATCAGCATGATGTGATATTTTGCAGTGTTTATTCATATTGATTATTTATTCATGAGTCTAACAGCCTCAGGGTAGAAGCTGTTCCTCAGTCTAGTGGTTCTACATTTAATGCTCCTCAACCTCCGTCCTGAGGGGAGTGGGGCAAAGAGTGAGTGTGCTGGGTGAGTGAGGTCTTTCATGATGCAGGTGGCTCTTTTCCTGCATCTGGAGGTGTAAATGTCTGTGATGGTGGGGAGACTGACTCCAACAGACTTCTGTGCAGCCTTCACCACTCTCTGTAGAGCTTTCCTCTCTGCAACTGTGCAGCCTCCATGCCACACATTGATGCTGGAGCACAGGATGCTCTCCACTGCACACCTGTAGAAGGAGGTGAGGACTGGGCTGCTCAGACCAGCTCGTCTCAGCCGTCTGAGGAAGTAGAGTCTCTGATGACCTTTCTTGATCAGGCTGGTGGTGTTGTTGCTCCAGCTGAGGTCATCACTCATGTGTACACCCAAGTATTTGTAGCTGGAGACCACCTCCACTGCAGATCCACTTATGTTCAGTGGAGTGTGGGTGTGTTTGTTCCTTCTGAAGTCCACAATCATCTCCTTTGTCTTCTTCACATTCATGTGAAGGTTATTCTCTTTGCACCAGCTCTCCAGGTGTTCCACCTCCTGCCTGTAGCTGGACTCATCATTGTTTGTGATGCATCCCACCACCGCTGTATCATCTGCAAACTTTATGATATGACAGCCTGGATGTGTGGCTGTACAGTCATACAGTATGTGAGCAGAGTGAACAGGAGAGGGCTTAACACACATCCTTGAGGAGAGCCAGTGCTGAGGGTAATGGTGGAGGAGGAGAAGTTGTGGATCTTCAGGGACTGTGGTCTGTTTGTTAAGAAGTCTAATGCTGCGTTCCAGTTGCATCGGAAGTCGGAATTAGGAACCCGGAATGACGGTATTTCCGAGTTGAATGCGTTCCAGTTAGCTTGTCGGAGCGACGACCAAAACAAGATGGACGCCCGCTACAAGGCTGTTGTTGTTCTTGCTTTGTTGGATTAATAAAAGGTTTCTAGACCAATTAGCAGCGAAGTTGAAGAGCAATTCTGAGGCTCTTGAAACGTTAACCAGGTATGTTGTTTCAACCAGTATTTTTTAAAATAAATAAGCTTATTTTTGATCATTATGATCGAGGCTCTTCTTTCACATCTATTTTATAGTTTTAATTCGATCTCTTTTAGGAAAATAGCAGCAGTACAGAAGTTATCATTAGATAAATAAAGTCAGAAAGTGCTGAACATGAGGTTTTTCTGTTCTTTTTTACTACCTCAGCATAATTAGCAGACATAAAAAAAGCTAAGTGTGGTCCTCTGGACATTCAAAAAACTAAACAAAGCAACAACAAAAAAAGTGTTTTCTTGCTTTGTTTTGTTTTTTGAATGTCCAGAGGACCACTTAGCTTTTTAAAAATTTTCTACCTGGATTATTGAGCATGCATCAGCAGACATGTTTTACTGTTTATTGTTAAAATTGTTATTAAACTTGAAATTTCTTTGTATTTTAGGATGCTGCTGATACACACAAACCTACAGACACATGGAATAATCATGAAGACTATGGGAGGTGATGCTGAACATGGATGACAACAAGTTTGTGCGTCATTTCAGAGTCAACAAGACCCAGTTCACATCTGTAATGATGCAGCTGCAGGAGAAAGGCATAAGGAAGGAGCACTGTCAAGGTGCAGCACCAGTCCCTGTAGAAAAGAAGGTCCTGATGTTCCTGTGGTACATGGCCAACCAGAACAGCTTCAGGGAGATGTCTGACAAATTTGGTCTCGCAGTCCTCAGCCCACAGGATCATCATGGAAGTACTGAAGGCCATTTTGCACACTGGGACACACCTTCATCTCCTGGCCTAACGCATGTGAGAAAGCGTTATCTGCTGCTGCCTTTCACCGTATACGTTACTGTGATGTGTGGATGCTGTACTTGTATTAGCTTGTCAAAAATTGTCAAATAATGTTCTAGTGTTATGATTAAATGTGTTTATCTGACATGCCACTCTCTCGCTGTCATTTATATCAGTGTGGATAAACCACGCCAAAAACATAAGCTGGTATAGGTAAACACACTTTTTACAGCTACAAAAACATGCTTCAAAAACCAGCTGCAAAACTTAGTTTCCCACAACAAAAACACCTGATTAAAAGTTTCAAAGTATCTGAGAAGTCGGGAAAGAAATTATCTCAAGTTCAAAGACAGACATAATATGTACTTGATTTTAACAATTTTAATTATAGATCAATTAGGACAACTGTGTAAAACCTTTTTTTAAATACAAACTGCTGTAAAACACTTTGTTCGAATGTCAGGAATAGACAGAAGATGTGTGAAATGCATGAAGTACAGGAAAGGCTAAAACAAATAGCACTAGTTTATCTGCAAGTACATCGGTTTCCAACAACATTAATGAAAAACTATTCAGTGCATCATGACAAATTGTCGTGTTTTTATACCAGAGGTGTTCCTCTTTTACAATGAATTTACTTTTATTCTAAATAGTTTCTTTTCATTACCTCCTTTCCTTTATTCTAATGAAAAACCACGCTTATTGTGAAGTAAGACAGAAGAATTTGTGCATTTGTTATTTCAAATTGTTTTTAATAAAGTACTGTTTGACAACAAGGCACAGGTACAATTTGAGGTAGGTCTGAGGTCTCGGTAAAATGAGCTACCAGCTAAAACTAAATCAAAATTACTAACTACAAAAAAAATCATAATTAGGAATGTTGGACCCATAAAGACACTTCCAGTAGCAGCTGGCACATGCAGAGAATACAATACTGCTGTAGAGTCGTTGAGTTGCACTAACTGGACGTGTACAGTTAGATTTTCATCCATAAAATATGTCAAGGAGTCACCATTCCTCTGGAACAAGGGACCAGGGAAACAGGTTTGTCTGTTTGGGTCCAGGAACATCTTCGCATCCATGTCCACATAAACTGCAAAGAAATATACACATGGTTAACAACAAATCACATCATAGCAGTAACTCACAAAACTAACCCACAATAATAAATAAGCTCGATTTTCACTGTCTCACACACACCAACACACACACACAGACACACACAGCTGTGGATGAACAGGATGGTTTGGGTTTCAAGTTTTGCATTTTTTTTTTTAACTAAATAATTGATTATGTTAAACTGGATTCCCACCCTGACAAGCCAAGATAAATCTTGATAGACCTTTTAAAAACAGTTTATGGTGCAAAACATTAGTTTACTAGCTAAAAACACATGTAAAGGAGAACAAAAAACAACATGTTGCAGGCCTCCGACGCAGCTACATCAACAACACAACAATCACGTTCTTTAGAAAACACAAACCGCTTAGAAACACCCTCTAATTATTAGGCAACATATCGTACAATAATCACTGTAAAGTACGAAATGTGTTACTGAGTTAATGATAAACAATGAACGCTGAACAGCTAAAAGGGGTACTGTGCTAAACAACAACAATGCCGCCTCACAGCCGTTTAGCGAGCCATTGTCGACGCACAGCGGCTGTTTAAACATATCATTATCATTACTGTAAAGAACTACAGTGCCTGAATGCATTAATGTGAAGTTACGGTTGAGTAAACCACAAAGAACTGCGAAAAAGAGTAAAAAGTAACTCTTTCACTCACTGTTGATGCGAGGAGCAGCCATCTTGAAACGATGATCTCGGAGATCTCGGGTGCCGTGCGGCTACACAGAGTTCACGAGTTGTAATTACGACCTGAGGGGGCGTTCCAGTTCATATTTACTGCTCGGAAGCTTGTAATTACGACCTCCGAGGACAACTGGAACGCAGCATAAGACCCAGTTACAAATGGAGGGGCTTAGTCCAAGTGTGGATAGTTTGTCTATCAGAGTTTGGGGGATTATGAGCTGCATTATTGCCACACTTTAGTGACACTGTTCTCATTTGATGTTGAGGAGCATCAAATGTAGAACCACTAGACTGAGGAACAGCTTCTACCCTGAGGCTGTTAGACTCATGAATAAATAAATAATAAGAATAAACACTGCAAAATATCACATCATGCTGATGCTGATCTGTTTTCTTGTTGCTGTGTTCATCTGTGACCATCTGCTCATACAGACTCATGTTCGTGCTGCTGTTTATAATGATGTTTTTCCACTATATTAGGGCTTAGTGTATTACTAGTTGATGTTTTTCTTAGTTAATTCTAGATGTTATTACTGTTTTTCTCTTGCATTTGTTGTTGGATGTAACTGGGACCCCGTGTACATAATCTCGTTTTCATCACATGTACCACATGCGGTGCAAATGACAATAAAGACTCTCTGACTCTGATACAAGTTATTCCGATTTGCAGTCTTGTCCCAAACAGTTTGCACCTCGTTTGGAAAAGTTTCGACATGTGGTAACGCATCTCTCACTGCTGGTCCTGCAAGCAAGCCAGTGTTCACTGAAATGGAAGGTTTCAGGTGTGACTGACAGGCAAGCTGCAGAGCAGAAAGAGCAATTTTGCCCAAAATGCCTCAGGGCTTTGGCCAAGCAAAAAGAACACATGGCTCATTTATCTTCCTGACACCTCTTTAAAGCAGAGCTAATCCACTCAGCTGGACTGCATCACGTGCTCATTGCTATTTCTCAACCATCACCCCCCACCCACCATGTTGCAACTGCAAAATGAACACATGCACAGACAAACACATGGGAGGAGCAAATGACCGCTTTGGTTTTATTGCATCCAGGTCGACTACGAGTAGCATGAAACAGATGATCTGGTGTCATCTTGCAGCCACGATGATCGCTGAGGCAGGGAGTGGGAGTGATAAGTGGGCGGCTGCTGGATCAAGATGGAGTATTTGTTTTGTAAACATGATGGCAGCGTAACGGAAATCAATGTCAGACAATCAAGTCAAACGGCTCGTGCCATGGTGGAAGCAGTTGCACTCTGAACCTGAGAGCAGATTTCCCATGAAGCACGCCTGTTTGCATTGGACAAACTCCAAATGAGTTGCCTTCTGGTTCCAAACTTGAACTCAGACTATAATGTTGCAATCTTTATTCCTGTGCGTCTTGTTATCGTGACTTTGAGGAGCAAAGTGGAGGTCATGTGAACCTGCTGCTGCCCCACGCAGCAAGAAAGGACTTATTGTCTTAATGACCAGACAGCAAGCAGCGTGTCACCCATCCATCATTCACCGATGTCCTGTCTCTCCACAGATAGTAGCAGCTATCTTGGCCATAGCAGGCATCGTCATGATGACCTACGCTGATGGATTTCACAGCCACTCTGTCATCGGCATCACTTTGGTCGTGGCCTCGGCTTCAATGTCAGCACTCTACAAGGTATTTGTTACCATTCCATACAAAAACACGTCATTACCAGGTACAATGTGGTATTACGATGCTTTCAGCCACAGTAAAACGTGTTATAAAAGCCAAACATGCATATATGTATGACTATTCTTGACTTATGTAAGACATACTGGACCAGCTTGGTTCTTGTTATGTAATCAGGTGCAAGAAGAAAGAAGACTGATGAAATATAAGCTTAAGCTGAAAGAGGTGTGTTATATAGGAATTAGACTTGTGTCTTTAGGTGGAAATATCCCGATCAAAAGAGGCAAATAGCCAAATTGTGACTAGGTTTGTTCTCCTCTACCCCCTGTCTTTGCTACCAAATGTGACAAACAGGGAGCAGTGGCTACAAGCCAGAGATTTGGCAGGTACTTGGCAGGCCAACCTCCTGTAATAAGCCTCAACTTTGTAAGGGGGTGGATTTTTCGCATTCATCCATCTCCTTTTCCCTGTGTCCCCAGGTGCTCTTCAAGATGGTGCTGGGCAGTGCCAAATTTGGAGAGGCAGCACTCTTCCTGAGCATTGTCGGAAGCGCCAACTTTGTTTTCATCAGCTTTGTGCCAGTCATCCTGTATTTTACACGTGTGGAGTACATTGGCTCACTTGAAGACATCCCCTGGGCGTACCTCTGTGGGGTTGCAGCCTTGCTTTTTGGTAAATGAAGATGATAAAACGGTTGGCTTTACAATCCATGTAATGCTCCGATTTCACAATGGCGTTCTTACGATGAGACTTGCTGCTGCTCTGATTATGTTTCTCTTTACAGCTTTCAACATCCTGGTGAACTTTGGCATTGCAATAACGTACCCAACATTAATTTCTTTTGGCATCGTCCTAAGTGTTCCTGTGAATGCATGTAAGTCTCTTCTGACTTTTAAGCATGGTTAAATTTAATATTTTATGGCCTTGGAATTAGCTCATGGAGTGGTGGTGCAGAGGTTAGAGAATGTTGGCCTGTGATCAGAAGGTTGCCGGTTCAACTTCCTGGACCAACAACACCAAAATGTGCTTGAAAAAGGTGAAGCACCCCCACTGCCTCCACCTTCATTTGCTCCACTCTGGGCCCTTCAGCAAGGCCCTTAACCCCCACCATCTGTACCCCCAGGTGACCTAGAGGGCAGCTCTCTGCTCCACACAGAGGGCTGTGGTAGCTCCGTGGTCTGGTTGTCTCAGGAAGGACATTCAGCGTAAAAACAACTGCATGGGTGTAGCCAGGATTTTATGAGGGGCGGTTTGTTTATAGGAAATGTGGACCTTGAAAGAGCAACATGCCTCGGTGGTTCACTGGAAATGCGTCGGGTTGCCGCTCCAAACCTTTTCTCGACTCGGGTTCGAACCTCACTTGGTTGAACTTATTTTACGTTTGTCTTTTATTGGATAAAAAAAAAAGGAGTTTGTGTTAACCACAGGCATATTAACTCCTTTAAAAAATTCCAATAAAAGACAAACGTAAAATAAGTTCAACCAAGTGAGGTTCGAACCCGAGTCGAGAAAAGGTTTGGAGCGGCAACCAGACGCGTTTCCAGTGAACCACCGAGGCGTGTTGCTCTTTCAAGGTCCACGTTTCCTTTAAACGAACCGCCCCTCATAAAATCCCTAGGCGGGACTTCATAGGCAAAGTGGGCGGTTCGTTCGAACCGAGCGAACCCCCCTGCCTACGCGCGTGAATTGCAAAGTCTTCGTGCGACTTAGTACAACTGTGGCGACCCTTGAAGAAGGGAGCAGCCAAAAGAAGAAGAAAAAAAGGCTTTGGAATCAGCTCATGGAAAATCAACTTACGTTACTAAAACAGACAATATTAAAACCCATTTACCTATAAAATCCTAACTTAGATGACTGTTTAAATGTAATAGAATAATAGATATACTGTAGAATGTAATATAGTAATAGCGTAATAGATGGCCTTAAAAACCTTTCAATCATCAGTAACCTGCAGTATACAAACTGAGATTATTTAATCACTGTTTTCAGTGACCTTGAATCATAAAGGGACTATTATTCTTACTTTATATGTATTGAAATAAATTGTTAAATTTAAGTCTATTCATCCATCATCTTTACCTGCTTCAGCTATGGGGAAAAACAGTTTCACATTTTCAGTAAAACATGTCGGAATTTTCTGCCACCACTAAATTGTGACCGATACTGTCCATTCTTTAGTTTTATTGTTGAAAGAAGCACATAATCTGTAATATTTTGCAGCTTGTTAGCAGTTACGGCAATTTTCTGCTGTGGCACACCTAGCATATCTGTTAGCATTTCAAAACATCACTTTAGTTATGTTTGAGTCTTGTTTTTAATTTGTAATTGTTTTGTTTTGTGCCGTATAATTCAGCACTACAAGTGACTCCAACAAGGTGTATTTTCTTTTTTCTTGGGCAGCATTAGGAGTTCATTCTCCTACAATCACACTTGTTAGCCTTCTTCTTAACAATAGGCTCCACCTGGTGCTGCAGCTAAGTATTACAACAGTTTCTATCAGAAACCCCAAGGTTAGGGGTTTTTACATCCTGTAACTCAAAGTACTGTATGTGAATAACAATGCTTGTACATTTCTCTGTTTGTATGCTAACGTTAACACTTCCCTGTGCTTTGACAGTGGTGGACTTCTTCACGAGTGAGATCCATTTTAACACGGTGCGCCTCATTGCTGTGTTCATCATCTGTCTGGGTTTCCTCATGCTGCTGTTACCAGAGGACTGGGACCAGTGCATCATTCAGCTCAGCATGAAACTGCGCAAACGGGACGAGCCCGCGGAGGGCAACGGGGAGGCCGGCGTCACTACTGGACTCAGCTGGAGAGGAAGAGGCAGAACCTCCCTGTCAACATTTGCACATTGACTTCATTCCATAAAGAGGGAGGCACAGTAACAAATTCAATATGCCTGGTACTTTTTGTTTTGCACAGCTCACGCTCATTTAGACTGACCCGTGATCAGTAATTCAGCCATGAGGGAATCATGATGGCTGCTCAGGTTGTGTAGCACTCATTTGACATCCACTCTGCTCTGAACTTGTTCAAGCTACTAGTGCATGGGCTCAAGTCACTGGACGTTTTACATAAAATATAATAATAATCAGGTATAACTGACTGAATCAATTTAGCTGTAGCGTTCAGTTCAATTGCTCTGTCACATCCTGGAAAGTAATCCAAGCTGGTCTGATGTATTTTTTACTTTAGGGTGAAAAAGATATCCAGAAACTTTTCAACCAGTTGGTTTTTACTAACACTCACATTGACACACTTTTTGATCCAAAGAAGAAAGCCTCAAATGGTGAATGCCTGACAACAACGAGGACTGCCCACAGTGGCATCCATCAGGTTTAAACTTAACCATGACCACCTGCCTTTTGTGCACTAAACATAGCTGTTTTTCGCACTTTGGATGTCCTGAAGCTGTGAATCTGTTGGTCTTATTTGGTGTGAAGGAATCTGTCTGGACGTCTGAGGATCAATGCGAGCTAAAAATAATCATTTCGTGACGCCTTTCTCCTTTTATCTTGGAAAACAAAGGTTGCATTCTTTGCAACCAAACTGTTTGGCCTGTGGTTGTGACTACGTGCTTCCCTGGAGCTTAACTTTCATTTTTAGTACTCACTCATTGACAAAATTCTCCAATGAGATGGTTAAACCAGTATCTCCTATTTTAATGCATGACATTAGTTTCAAGTCTAATGCTTCAGAAGTCCCAGTCTTTCGATTGGTCAGAAGCCTACAACAAAACTTACAAGCGAAATGAAGATTTCTTGAATTATTTGAACATCAATAATAGCTATCACTGAGCCTCCCTGTTGACCTCATGTCACACTTAAATCCTCTAGACTTATACGCACATCAATTAACCTAAGACAACAGATGTAGGAAAATGGTCACTTCTCTGGCCTTTCTTGAAAAGAAAAAAGCTGACTGTATTTATTTTCATTTATTTCGTTTCTGAGGCGGGTTACAACAAATAAGAACTGGAGAGCAACTGAAACTCTGCCTTGTGAATGTATGAACATCACTCCACCACACATGCTCGCCTCGTGCTGACTGTTTCAACAGTGCCACTACAGACTTCTGCAGACTGAATCATGTGAATGAGCTACTTTTTTTGTGAGGTGGACGGGATATCATTTCTTGATGCATTGTGTGGGAGGGGATTTTTTTTTTTTTTTAATAGTTTTTTGCATTTTTTGCTGACAAACTTTGAGAAGGAAAGTGACTGGTGTCCACTGAACGAGCATGTTACCTTACGAGCATATACAACTGAAATGTCCACTTCACTGCCTTTTTTTTCTTTTATTTGCAATAGACTACATTAGCACCGTTTCCCATTGTCATTCTTTATGACAATAAACATTATTGTATTCCTCTGGAATTATCGCAAGACATAAATGTAAACCTTTGTAAGGAATGATGATTTTTACACTGAGACGCAACATATGATTACCACATTTATAAGGAACATTCAGAGCGTGAATAAAATGGGTTTATTGGACCTACTGTTGGGTGGCTTCAAGTGTAATCACATGTTCTGTATAAAAAGATTTCTTTTCATTACATTTTCTCGTGAAGTTTTGTTTTTCAATCTTTTTTTAATTAATTAATTATTTAAATTAATTAAATAAAGGGTAGGTGTGAGCAAGAGCCTGCTAACATATAGGCCCGGTTATTTGTAAATGTGAGCACTTTAAAGTTTTGACAGTTGGTCAGTCTAGCTCATATGTGTCCAACTCAAGGTCCAAATGTGGCCCTCATTGACATCTTTTCTGGCCCCCAAGATGCTATTTTAAATGTAAAATAGTTTTATCACTTTAATTTTTTCAATAATATTTGATTGTGATGTCAAAAGTGCAACAGAGAACATCAAATGAGACCAATCCAATTCTTGTTGAGGAACCTGCAACCAAGAAAAGATGTTGGGTATCTAACTTCAGTTAATGTAGATTGTGAAACCAGACCTTAGTTTGAAAAAGGTTTTAATTTTGGCCCCCTTTTGTAAGTGGGTTTGACACCCCTGTAGCTGAATACCTTATTGAAACACCCACTTTGGATGTTATCGCCCATTAAATGCTCGTTATTAATTGTTATAATCCCCATACGTAGCCTTCAGACTGCCCCTCCTCTACCTCCTAGTAGGTTTAAAGTCACGTTATTATCCCTGATAATACAGGCACGTGATTAGGTTAAGAGTTAAGGGGGTTAAGTTTTGGGTCAAGTGCTCTGGTTGAAAGTGCTGTTAGATTTAGTAAAATGGTTACATAAAGCCAATTAAAATACACTTCCAGTTTTACATGCGAACCGCGATGCATATTATCACCCATAAAAACGTAACTTGAAACTTACTAGGAGGTAGGAGGGACTAGTCTGAATGCTAGCTTTGGGGATGATAACAACAAATAACGTCCATTTAGTGGACTGACAACATCCAAAACCACTGACTAAAACAACATCTTGTTGTTTTGTGCCTATAAACACCGAAGTTTCCCAGACCGGATACCAATTGCAGTTGTCAAAATGGAGGTTGAGCAGTCGTTAACACAAGTTTCCCATGGTCAACGAGCGGATCACGGCTACTTGATGTGACGAGCCATCGGGTGAGAAGGGTGTGACTTGTGGATGTAGGCTGTTAGTAGTCTGGACGAATCTCCCTCGCACCCAGCCTAAAGTGGGGCCAACCTCAGTCCTATTTGGAAAAAACCTGGAAGGGGGACTGCCTGTTTCCCCTTTTGACAGAGGGTTGGAGTGAGTCACTCACTAGGAGGGTGGTTCACCAGGACAAACACAGAAGCATTTAGCTGTTTCATACCAAATAGGAAATCCATCAGCCATGAATTTAAATATGACGACCCATTCCTCCAGGATGTGTTCAGAGAACTTCATAGCAGTTGATTCTGGTCCAACTCCTAACAAGACCTCTTTGCTACGTATTGTGCCCTTCTTTCTCAATGACGGATGGAGGCTAGTGCCCAAAATAGTCTTTTAAAACTTGTGAAAGTAGTTGTGATGCAGTTTACATTATTCCACAGCTAGAAATGTTATCCAGAAGAGGAGTATATTTAGAGCAACATTTTTTTTCCACAAAAAAAAAAAAGTGTCCAAATGACCTGCCTGAACTTTTGTTGGATTTTTTTACCTGGATTACTGAGCATGCTTTGCTGTTTTGAACCACTTTAATATGGCTGCCTCAGAGGAGTCGACGGGGGAGAGGGCTGGCCTCAGAAACCATCTTATCACCAGCAAACTGGTTGGTCCACTGTGGGAGTGTGTGGCTTGTGGGACTGAGTTTGTTGTTGCTCCTCGAATTGATGAAGTCCTTTAGATGAAGGACAAAACATCTCAACAAAATAAAGAAACCGTCCAGATGACCTGACTGAACTTTGCTGGATTTTTTTACCTGGATTACTGAGCATGAACTTTGATATTTAGAGCAGTCACAAATCTAAGTTATTGTGTAGTAAAGTTCCACCTGAGGTTAGAAATTACACAAAAAAATATTTGTGTTACAAGATTGAGTATGATGAATATAACTAAAAAAGTTAAGTCTGGTCCTCTGGACATAAAAAAAAAAAGAAAAGTAAAAACGTTTTCGTCTTTCGTCCGAAAGACTTCCTCGGTCTAAGTCTGGGCCAGAGGACCAGATTTTTCTACCTGGATTATTGAGCATGCACCAGGATATGATGAATATAGTTTTATGAAAAAATAAATAAATAAATGAACAGCTGTATATGGCTTATTTAGAAGAGTAACTATAAAAACATCCATCCATCCATCCATTTTCGTCCGCTTATCCGGGGTCGGGTCGCGGGGGTAGCAGCCTAAGTAGGGAGGCCCAGACTTCCCTCTCCCCAGCCACTTGGAGCAGCTCCTCTGGGGGAATCCCAAGGCGTTCCCAGGCCAGCCGAGAAACATAGTCCCTCCAGCGTGTCCTGGGTCTTCCTCTGGGTCTCCTCCCGGTGGGACATGCCCGGAACACCTCACCAGGGAGGCGTCCAGGAGGCATCCTAACCAGATGCCCGAGCCACCTCAACTGGCTCCTCTCGATGTGGAGAAGCAGCGGCTCTACTCCGAGTCCCTCCCGGATGACTGAGCTTCTCACCCTATCTCTAAGGGAGAGTCCAGACACCCTGCGGAGAAAACTCATTTCAGCCGCTTGTATCCGAGATCTTGTTCTTTCGGTCACAACCCAAAGCTCATGACCATAGATGAGGGTGGGAACGTAGATCGATCGGTAAATTGAGAGCTTTGCCTTTTGACTCAGCTCTCTCTTCACCACGACAGACCGGTACAGCGCCCGCTTCACTGCGGACGCTGCACCTATCCGCCTATCGATCTCACGCTCCAGTTTTCCCTCATTCGTGAACAACATCCCGAGATACTTAAACTCAAACTTAATTCAAAATGGCTGCCACAGCTAATCAATCATAGCAAACACAAGAATGGCTCCAGAGTCCTGAAATGATGACAGCATGTTTATTCAGCTGGGCTCCTCTGAAAAGTCTGTGGAATTCCTCAGTAGAAGGGTTGGGAAGGTGAAAGCATCAAGTTCTTCAGATGTGTTGAAATGAGACGGCCTGTCAAGGCCAGTCAGTGAGCCGAATTTCAGATAAACACCATTGTTTTGGGAACAAGCGGAACTTTAATGACATCTACCTTCAGTCTGAGTCGGTCCACTCGCTTCCGAAATGTCCAAATTAAAATGACCATACCAATGGAACGTGCCTGAGAAAATCCCCAAGATCTAATCCGTTCAGCCAAACGTCTGGTTTCTCTAGACATGAACCAAGCCATCATGTAAGGCAGGCAGCCTGACCAGGTCCAGATTTGCTGCCGACGACTTCCTTGTGTGTTGATAGACCAGGAACCAGCCAAATCCAAAAATCAGGAACCAGTTATCATAAATCCAATTAAATATGCATCCTTAAGATCCACAGATGACAGCAGAGATAGACACGTCATCAAGTCTTCCAAGTCAATGAGATATCCAGCTGTGTGCATGCCAACAGGGCAAATCGGCTCGCCTACAGCCTGTCTTCTTTTTGAAGAAATGTTATCAGTTGTGTTGAGGGACCAACTGACCAAATTGAAGGCCATAGTTATGATTCGGAAGATTTTGAAGAAGAGAGGCTCTCAGACAGTTTCACAGACAAGACAAAGCAAAAGCAAAGCGGAGACAGAGAGGAGACATCCACCCTTGAGAAGAGCAAGTGTTGAATTTAGTGAGTTAAACAGATGGAGAAGTAGCTGAGAGCCATTCACACATGCGAGATTTGGCAATTGCATTAGACTGCGCATAGAATCAAGGTTTAACCAAAATGGCTATAGTTTATAAATTATGTAGTTTGATTTTATTTAAACCTAGTGAGAAACAGATAATTATTTTGTCTTGTTACACAACACAGAGAAAGTAAATCAGGAAGTACTGTATTTTTCTGACTATAAGGCACACTTAAAATCCTTTAATTTTCTCAAAAATTGACAGTGAGCCTTATAATCAGGTGCGCCTTATGTATTAATACTGACCTCTAACCAATTTCATGTGGTTATTGTGAATAGAGCTGTCATATCAAACCCAAACCCGGGGCCCGGCCCTGCCCGACCCGGATTCAGACCGGGCCGCGGGTCATAATAATGTGCTTAATGTGTGGGCTGGGTCAGTGTCTGGCTTTTTATTGCATCAGGGATGTGCGCGGCCGATGATCCAATTATATGCCAACATGACTTGCCATACTTTCACCAGCCGCACACGGCCATTTGACCATGCACTGATCGGCCGGTTGAAAGAGGTAAAAAGTTCAGTTAAGCTTCAGATGGACTACTGCCAGCGATCCATCAGCCCAAATGGACGTTCATTCAATCGCGGTACTCAGCAGACGTGCACAGCCAACGACCCAAACAGGTGAGATCACAAAATATCCGACATGTCAGAGCAGGGTCCAACGGCAGAAGTAGGGGAAGCATTTAATGCACTTTGATGGCTCATCAGCTCTTCTTCTGCCCCCTTTACTCAGCCACACATGTCCGCCAATGGTTAATGTTAATAATAGTGGGTGGCAGTCAAAACTTAATTAAAAATGT
>JBBPBX010014577.1:0-13701 GCA_038048925.1 Garcialebias charrua
TTCCCCTATTCAAAAAGGGGGACCGTAGGGTGTGTTCCAACTATAGGGGGATCACACTCTTAAGCCTCCCTGGTAAGGTCTATTCAGGGGTTCTGGAGAGGAGGGTCCGTCGGATAGTCGAACCTCGGATTCAGGAGGAGCAGTGTGGTTTTCGTCCTGGTCGTGGAACACTAGACCAGCTCTACACCCTCAACAGGGTCCTGGAGAGTGCGTGGGAGTTTGCCCAACCAGTTTACATGTGCTTTGTGGACTTGGAAAAGGCATTCGACCGCGTCCCTCGGGGGCTTCTGTGGGGGGTACTCCGGGAGTATGGGGTACCAGGCCCTTTGATACGGGCTGTTAGGTCCCTGTACGACCGGTGTCAGAGCTTGGTTCTGGAGAGGAGGGTCCGTCGGATAGTCGAACCTCGGATTCAGGAGGAGCAGTGTGGTTTTCGTCCTGGTCGTGGAACACTAGACCAGCTCTACACCCTCAACAGGGTCCTGGAGGGTGCGTGGGAGTTTGCCCAACCAGTTTACATGTGCTTTGTGGACTTGGAAAAGGCATTCGACCGCGTCCCTCGGGGGCTTCTGTGGGGGGTACTCCGGGAGTATGGGGTACCAGGCCCTTTGATACGGGCTGTTAGGTCCCTGTACGACCGGTGTCAGAGCTTGGTCCGCATCGCTGGCAGTAAGTCAGGCTCGTTTCCTGTGAGAGTTGGACTCCGCCAAGGTTGCCCTTTGTCACCGATTCTGTTCATAACTTTTATGGACAGAATTTCTAGGCGCAGCCAAGGTGTTGAGAGGATCCGTTTTGGTGGCCTTAGAATCGCTTCTCTGTTTTTTGCAGATGATATGGTCCTATTGGCTTCATCAGTTCGTGATCTACAGCTTTCGCTGGAGCGGTTTGCAGCTGAATGTGATGCGGCCGGGATGAGGATCAGTTCCTCCAAATCCGAGGCCATGGTCTTGAGCCGGAAAAGGGTAGCATGCCCTCTCCGGGTCGGGGAGGAGGTCCTGCCCCAAGTGGAGGAGTTTAAGTATCTCGGGGTCTTGTTCACGAATGAGGGAAAACTGGAGCGTGAGATTGATAGGCGGATAGGTGCAGCGTCCGCAGTGAAGCGGGCGCTGTACCGTCTGTCGTGGTGAAGAGAGAGCTGAGTCAAAAGGCAAAGCTCTCAATTTACCGATCGATCTACGTTCCCACCCTCATCTATGGTCATGAGCTCTGGGTTATGACCGAAAGAACGAGATCTCGGATACAAGCGGCTGAAATGAGTTTTCTCCGCAGGGTGTCTGGACTCTCCCTTAGAGATAGGGTGAGAAGCTCAGTCATCCGGGAGGGACTCGGAGTAGAGCCGCTGCTTCTCCACATCGAGAGGAGCCAGTTGAGGTGGCTCGGGCATCTGGTTAGGATGCCTCCTGGACGCCTCCCTGGTGAGGTGTTCCGGGCATGTCCCACCGGGAGGAGACCCAGAGGAAGACCCAGGACACGCTGGAGGGACTATGTTTCTCGGCTGGCCTGGGAACGCCTTGGGATTCCCCCAGAGGAGCTGCTCCAAGTGGCTGGGGAGAGGGAAGTCTGGGCCTCCCTACTTAGGCTGCTACCCCCGCGACCCGACCCCGGATAAGCGGACAAAAATGGATGGATGGATGGATACATTTGTAAACCTGATTGTAGGAGTCCTGCCTTCCCCTCCAGCATCCTCAAGCAGCAGCTAATCAGCTGATTAGCTACACCTGCACCTGCCTCCTAGACCTCCACCTCCTGCTCTACCACAACCAGATGTTCAGCCAACGCTCGAACATTAGATTACCTTGGGTAATATTGTCACAGCCTCTGGTTCTTAGTTTTGACTCGTCTGCACTAACCTGCTTGCCTTTGCCCGTCTGTTCAGCTCCTGCTCCGTCCTGCTTGCCCGCTCGTCTCTAAAGGCCCCAATATACCTGTTTCTTTTTCCTCGCGCCGCCCGGCGCCGTGGGAGCGCCGCAGGAGCGCAGCGGCAAAAGCCTTTGATCACGGGCGTGAACGCGCCAAGGTCAAATTTTACTACGCCCACGCGCGCGCGTTGATAAACTGCTTCGCGTGTCAGCAAATGACCAATCAGCGACCTCAATTTGTCCTGCTCCGCACGGCTGCAGTTGCTGGAGCCTGCACCCAGAGAGCAGCGCTTGCAAAGAGCTATAAATGAACTGCCTGCGCGTTGCACATGCCAGTCCAGCGGCGTGAGGCAAAAGAAACAGGTATATTGGAGCCTTGAGGCTGCGTCTGGTTGCCAACCCTGCACACCAAACCCATAATTAAGGACTTCATTCTGGACATCTTCACCACTCTTCAACTTCATCTGTACTCACCCACTGGACCCACAGTCTCTCTGGACCTCGCCCTCCGTAAACCCATTACTCCGACGCCACCTGCAAACAAATTCTACAGTAAGGACAAATACTTCTATCAGCACAATTGTCATAAAGAATCATTTGGACCTCAGGATATTCACCGACTCCCCTCTTCTCTCCACAGCCCATTCCAGTTCCTGCACTGTAAATAAAAAGATCACTTTTGTACTCGCTTGTCCTCGTGTTCTTTGGTCTGCCATTTGGGGTCATATTCAGCAAACATCATGTTACTGAATATCTCCCACCCACAGCATATTACTGAATTAACTCACTTTGCTCTCTACAGAGACTGAGGAACAGCTTCTACCCTGAGGCTGTTAGACTCATGAATCTCTAACCAGAAGAATCACTGTGAAATATCACATGTTGCTGCTGTTCTGTTTCATGTTGCTGCTGACAAAAAAATCTGTTTCATGTTGCTGTGTTCATCCGTGTTCATCTGCTCATACAGACTCATGTTCGTGCTGCTGTTTGGAGTAATGTTTTCTATTATATTAGTGCTTAGTGTATTTTTAGTTGATGTTTTTCTTAGTTCATATCTTAGATGTTATTACTGTTTTTACTTTTACTTTTTATTGTTGGATGTAACTGGGACCCTGTGTACATAATCTTGTTTCATCACATGTACAACGTGTGGTGCAAATGACAATAAAGATTCTCTGACTCTGACTCTCTGATTTAGGGCTTTTTCAATTATGCTAAATATGAAAGGGTGGGTTTTGGCACCTTTCTCTTCCATATAAATAATAAAATATTGGGCATGGACAATATTAATTTTTCCTGGTAGTCAAGAGAATAGGAATGGCTATTAGTCAGCTTTCTAATTATTTAACATATAACAATTTATTTTATGAGTATATGTGTACATTTAATAGCAACAATTCAAATTCACATTCACTTGTAAAGATGTAGACTACTGTAGGTCTCCTCACTTTTTCATAATACAGAACTACTATGATGAAAAACATTTTTAAAACCTTCATCATGCATTTACTGGTAGCTTTTCTCACCTCTGTAGCTGACTGTCCTCTGACGTTCACCAGAGTCCAGTGTGCAGCATTTCTTGGCCATCTGGGATACACTGTGTTCTCCAGAGTCTCTAAACAGGACATGAGAACAGTGTTCATCTTTAGTCACCAGGTAAAATAACAAGAAATGTGAAGTACCAGTAGTTCAATCATAAGGCATTAACATAATATCAGTAATATTAAGTATCTAATCTCATTTTAACTTTTTTAATACAACAAATAATAATATCCGGGTTATTTCAATTTCATTCATTCATTCAAGTTTATTTGAACAAGGACAGCACAATAAAAATGTTACATGCTAAAAATGAAGCAACCATTGTCTTGTCAATTGCATCCCATCCACAGTGATCTTTATAATATTAAATTCAAATAATTATATAATCACTGTTTCATAACATGAAAAATTCAAACTATTTAATGTTTAAATCTTTCTGCTACTTGGTTTCTTTAAGTTTACAGTGTATTTGAAACAACAGCACAACTTATAATGAAACTAAAGTTTAACTAAACTAAACTAAAACTAAAATTTATTTATTCATTCAGATTTATTCATCAGAAAATTTGCAACTGCTGCTGCAAAACGAAACGACACAAAAATAAGTTAACACAGACACATCTGAGGAGTAAAACATGTCATGAGCTGAAGATGGACACACAGGAGTCGTCTTCACTCGGGTAATAACTAGCAACTTTTATAATGTTGTACAGTACGATAAGCACAGCTAGTAGCTTAGCTACTGTGTGACTGACCGCAACACACACACACACGACACCACGTCACGCACACAGATGAGATCAGCTCAAACTTTGCTCATGTGCGCTTCATTAAACTCACTTAAGTGTATGGTGAACGTCGTTAAATGTATTTGAGTGTAAGAGAGTACTAAACTTCCAGCTTGTGGTTCTTGTTGCAGCTGCAGAGGTACTACGAGCGCTACCTGCGTGCTGAGAGCTTCAGGAAAGCTCTGGTGTACCAGAAGCGTTACCTGCTGCTGCTGCTGCTGCTGCTGGGAGGATTCCAGATGTGAGCAGGCGACTCTGTGTCTCATTGCTCGCATGGGAGCAAGACCCTCAACCCCTCTCACAGCTCAGCGCAAACCCCTCGGGCGATTCAGGGCCATTGTTCGAGTTGTCATTGCAGTGTCAAGGTAGCATTAGAACATAAACACTCGCAAGCTTGACTTTGTGTATAAATCAAACAAACTTTAAACTTTTTTTGTTTGTTTTTTGAATGAGGTTCCTGACCAGGAAATGGCAAAGAGCAATTAGAAGATTTCCTTTATCTGGGAAGACTAATGGACATGTTCCTGGCCAGTTCTGTTTATTGGACTTTTAGAAATCATTTTACTGTGTATGAAGGAGTCAGTATTTTTATTGCCATGTCTTTAGCAGGATTTAAAGCTGAAGTTTTTAAGGCAGCAGCAGCCGAGATCGTACTCTGATGACTCAACACAAAACAGAGACAACGGTGCCCAGAAAGGCACTGTGTCATCTCTTGTTCCACCCAGCAAGTCATCTTTCAGGGTGCACACGAGGTTTGTCCACATTTCATCAGACTGATTCATTGAGAGTTTAGTTGCATCCCTCCTTCAGTGAGTTTTCTTCTCCCTTCAGGTCGCACTCCAGCTCCACGCTGGCCTCGGTACATTCCAGTGGAACAGCTCAGGATCCAGAGCGATCCCTAACAGAATACATCCATCATCTAGAGAAAGTGCAGCAGCGTCTGGGGGGAGCCAGACAAGGTGTGCAGAATTAGAATTCAATCCTTTTTATAATGTATAACCACTCATCATCCAGCCCGTATACACAATAAATGGTTTGACACAAGCTTTAGTGCACGATTGCTCACTGTCATTTTGATTTTCACTGTAGCTTCATTAATATTTACAAATGACACCTGGGGGTAAATTGTTGATTTAATATTTTTCTGTGTTTGAATCCATTTAGGTTCGTCTGACCTGAAGATATTTCAACCACTCAAACTAAATTTTATTTTTTAACCTGAGCTGACCAAGCCTCGCCTTCTTGATAGAAAGTTCACATCACACTTGTTTTCATGTGATGTTTTTTTTAATTAATGTATAAAGTATTTTAAAATCCTTTCATGTCTCGGATCTTTTTTTACTGTTTTTCTTTACCATTTGTATTTGTGTTGGATGTAACTGGGACCCTGTCCATAGTTTCGTTCCACCTTATGTACCACATGTGATGTGAATGACACATTGACCTTGAGAACTGAAAGAACAAATGATCCTTCATAGCATCCTCAGTAAAATGCTTAGCCCCCCCCCCCCACTAGCACCTGCAGAAAAATGTCTTTGGAGCCGCCACCGGTCACATGGGAACTATGTGCGCTCAAATAGATTTTCACTCTTTAATTATCCGGAATCACAATACAAACAGACTTGTTCATATCACCAGTGCACAATAACAGTCTAGGAGTCTGATCTATGAACTAAGCTGTGCAAATGTATTATAAAAGAGTAACTGTGCACAGTTTATGTGATTATAAATTATAATTATAAATTTTATGGTTATAAAAAAATTGTATTGTGTATGAAAAAAATAGAGTACAGGTAACCCCCGACCTACGACCCCATCGACCTGCGAACCACGGGACTTACGAACATATCATATTTAATAAAAATATGAATTAAAAAAAAAAAAAAAAAATTTTTTTTTTTTTTTTTTTTTGTGTTTAAATGTTCTTAATTTCATGTGTACATCACTTTGTTGCAGCTCTGGTTGTTTTAAAGGCTTTATAAATAATAATTATGATAAAAAAGATCATTTCTGATCATTTTTGAGCAATTTTTGAGCAATTTTGGGAAACAGGAAGTAGGTCTTCAGTTTACACGGTCACAAATTAATGTAGAACACCGGACGCTATTTAAGGTTCAGTCACTGGGGTCTCCGGTCACAAATTAATGTAGAACACCGGACGCCATCTTAGGTTAGCTGCCGAGAGCTGGACGAAGACTGGTGACCAGGATGGCTTCATATGGATTAATTACTAGCTGGAAACGTCTCTGTGAACTTTGTGGATGTCTCAGGCAGCGGATTTATCGCCGATCGTGCCAGGCCGCCGTGCGAACACCTCCGGCCGGCCTGGCTACACCTCCGGCCTGGCTAGCTCCAGAGCTAACACTGGAGCTAACACGGGAGCCGGCCTTTTGAACACTGGTGACCAGGATCGCATCATGTGGATTAATTACTAGCTGGAATAGCTCTGTGGACGTCTCAGGCTGGAGCAGCGGCTGGAGCAGCAGCTGCAGATTGATCGCGCCGCCGCTCCAACACTAGCTCATGGCTTGGCTAGCAGAAGCTAGCCAGCTAGCTAACACAGGCCTGGAGCAGCTGCGGTGGCTTGCCGGCCCCCGCGCTGCTCGGCCCGAAAACAATCAACGCATGGCAACCTAAGATGTCGGCTTTGACCATCTCAAAGTAAGAAAATATATTTTTATTTATTCTGTAAATGTGAATAGCAATGTTTAACATTACAGTACACTACTTTACATGCTTAAATGTGTGCGCGCGCTCCGTTAGCATGATAAATAAAGGTTGAATGAATGAATGAATGAATAATTTTTTTTTTTAAATATAATTTTCACCCCCTACCTACGAACGGATCGAGCTGCGAACGGTTCTTAGGTCCCGATCTCGTTCGTAACACGGGGGTTCCCTGTAATTGACAATTTGGTCCAAAAAAACCTCAGACAGCAGCCTGCACCCTTTCGGGACCTAGCACACCACTCACCTCATGACAATGAGCAAGTGCAAGGGCAGGCCAGAATAGACTATGCTTCTGTACCATTTGTTCACGCTTCACGGGCTGTCATACCGCCACAGCGCCGGGTTGAGGATCTTCCTCGAAATGGGTGAACAATGGACACGGACGGACAGTCTACTCTGCCTCCAGCTGACCTACCTTCAGTCGCTTGGAGACGGCCACGCAGGATGCCATCTGATAATAAGGTGATGACGCTCATCGTCTTTTATGTGGGTCTGACCCACTACGGTTTTCACTCACGGTTGCTATGTGGAAAAATTCTGGCTTCAAATTCAATATAGCCTGAAATTATTATAAAAAACAGAAAGACTGAATAGTTTTGCACAGCTTAAATTCTTGTTTTTTTTGTTTTGTTTTGTTTTTTTAGCTGTTTTAGCAATTGAAGAACGTGATGCATGATGGGAAATCATCCGGCTGCATGACGTCATCATCTGCTCTTCGGCTTTCATGTTTCCACGTAGGGACAACGTAGGGACAAGCTTAATGTATATTGTATTAGAGTTAGAAAAATTAGAAAGAGTTACTCATTTTTTTCTGTTACTTGAAGATTATTATTGTTTGAACTAAATGTTTGAAAAAAGAGGCAGATATAATAAGATTTTTTCTTCTTTCTGCTACCTTTCATTTTATATTTTGTATTCTTATCGTTTATGGGATTGTTTTGTATTGTGTTTTAAAATGAATAAATTTTATTTAAAAAAATGTTTTTAGTGTATTTGACACTGTTATGCAATCATAAAAGAGACAGACTCGAGATGTGTCTGCAGATAGTGTGTCTGTTCTTGCCATTGCTGTAATTGCACGGTCTGTCCACTATTCGTCACTGTGGTTGAACAGTCAAAAATTATTATTAAATTGTGTGTGTGTGTTTGTTTCTTTTTGTTTGTTTTTTTGGTCACCAAAACAAATAAACACATTTTTAAACTGTTGTCAGGAATACATTTTGCCAGAAGCTTCATTTTTTCCTCCATGGTAATTATATTGAAATATTTGGCACAAACTTGACGTTGAGGCTGCTAATAAATCACCTATAATTCATTTTGGATTGTTTATATTAGTGAGGTTTACAGTCTGGAAGTTACATTGGCTGTGCAAAAGTCTAAAGTTTAATTATCAGCTGAAGTATAATGTATGTCTCAAAAATATCATAAAACAAAGTAAAAATCTGGCTCCTTGGAAACAAATCACTAAAACAAATGAGGAGTGAACAACAAAAAAGTTAAATCATGTCATCTGGACCAGTTTCTTCCAAAACATTTTTTATCATCATACACAATAATCAAATGTTTTAGGCCAGATGACCAACTTCGTCAGTAACAAGTTCTCTAAATTCTGAACATGAGGGGAGCTGTGGTGCAGAGGTTAAGGTGAGCCTGCTTGAAGGGTCTTATGTTAAATATGCCCGTCTCTGCCTGCTTTTACACTGTGGACCATGACATTTTATGTCATAAGCTCTCAGAAA
Organism: Garcialebias charrua; assembly: GCA_038048925.1. Lineage (NCBI taxonomy): Eukaryota > Metazoa > Chordata > Actinopteri > Cyprinodontiformes > Rivulidae > Garcialebias > Garcialebias charrua. Next base: position 8,659 of record JBBPBX010014577.1, read on the forward strand.
TGTTTCTTAGAACACACCATTGGTTGCCCTGATGCATGCTCAATAATCCAGGTAGAAAAATCTAAAAAAGCTAAGTCTGGTCCTCTGGACATTCAAAAAACAAAACAAAGCAAAAAAAAAAAAAAAACTGTAGAAACGTTTCGTCTTTCGTCCGAAAGACTTCCTCAGTCTGAGAAGCTGTGTTCAGCTCAGTCTTATAAATAGCACCCTCCCACAGTGGATCAACCAGTTGGCTGATGACAGCCGAAACCAGCTGCTCACATGATCAAGGAGGACCATCAGCCTGACGATGGATCGTTAACACCCTGATGGTTGTTTGCTATTCACAGAGGGCTGAGTGATACTAGCAATAACAGCATTGTAAGTGGGGGACAGTTGAACCCGGAGGCCTCCACCTCTGTTTAATGATGGACGGTTTCTTTTCACAAAGATGGAACGTTTCTACAGTTTTTTTTTTGCTTTGTTTTGTTTTTTGAATGTCCAGAGGACCAGACTTAGCTTTTTTAGATTTTTCTACCTGGATTATTGAGCATGCATCAGGGTATTTTGAACCACTTTGGCCAGGATTGCCTCAAACTTGTTAGAGAGTTTGAGAAAACAGCTAGGAAGAGGGCGGACTACAGGAACCACTTGCGATTCAACCTTAGATGCAGACAAAGTGGCATCATTCCCAAGAGCCTGGAACTGAAATCGTCGGTCAACGGGCACCGGGCAAGCAAGATCCTTCAGAAGGCACAGACGCAGCTGCTGAATGAACGGGTGAGACAGACCAATTTTACTATTGAGACCTTGAAGGCCAAAGAAGAGCACATTAAACAAAAACTAACAACGTTCCTAGATCAGACCACACTTCAGCAAGTGATGGACTGTACAGATCAGGCACGCTTAGCACAGCATGTCAAGTCCAAGACTCGACAACAAAACAAATTTAACTTACTGATAACTCGTCAACACCATCACAATTCTAATAACACATTCAGTGTAGGACAACACTCCACTACACAGCTACATGCCAGGGAGACAGAAAATTGGGTGAAGAATTTATCTGACAGACAGCTCACCCAGCCGGAGACAGAGATTCTTGCCAGGGGACTAAACTTTGCAGTGGCACCAAGTAGAGTTCCGTTGGTAGAGATGATCACAGCCACTGAGTCAGCCATCCGTAACAACAAAATTAAAGATTTTGAAGCCGAACAACTCAGAGTCAAAGTTTCAGCCTGTCTCAGTAATGCTAAACCACCACCTTCCAACATCAGTAGAGAAGAGAGGGATGCACTCACCACTCTTAGCAAAGACAAAAACATCATAATTCTCCCAGCAGACAAAGGAAGGTGCACAGTGATTTTGAACCAGAAAGACTATCATGAGAAAGTTATGTCACTCCTTAGTGACTTAACCACTTATGAACCGCTGAAAAGAGATCCAGGAAGTGGTTACAAGAAGAAGTTGATAGATTGCCTGAAAATTTTGAAGCAGGACAAGGCTATTGACAATTTTCTGTACCACAGACTGTACCCAGGGGAGGCCACGCCAAGTCTGTATGGTTTACCCAAAATCCACAAACAGGGTGTACCTTTAAGACCAATTGTTAGCATGATTAACTCTGTCACTTACAATGTTTCCAAATATCTGGCATCTGTACTCATCCCTTTAGTTGGCAGCTCAGAACACCACATACAGAACACCATGGACTTTGTGGATAAGCTGAGGGATGTCATCATGGAGACTGATGAAACAATGGTCTCTTTTGATGTCACATCACTCTTTACGTGCATTCCTGTTGATGAAGCAGTAGAGGTGGTCTGTTTAAGGTTAAAATCAGACACCACTCTGAGCAACAGGACCACACTTTCCACAGAACAACTGTGTCAACTCTTGAAACTGTGCCTGCAGTCAACCTACTTCACATATGGGGAGCAATATTATAGGCAGAAACATGGGTGTGCTATGGGGTCTCCAGTTTCTCCTATTGTTGCCAACCTGTACATGGAGGAGGTAGAAAAGAGAGCTTTGACATCCTTTTCAGGGAGACCACCAAGTCATTGGTTCAGGTATGTTGACGACACCTGGGTTAAAATTAAATCTCAGGAAGTCCAACATTTCACTGATCACATCAACTCTGTGGATAAATATATCAAGTTCACACGAGAAGATGTAAAAAATGGCAGGTTGGCTTTCTTGGACTGTGAGGTCTCAGTTTCTGATAGAGGAAATTTGCAAACTGAGGTGTACCGCAAACCCACACACACAGACCAGTATTTACAGTTTGACTCCCATCACCCTCTGGAGCACAAGTTAGGAGTCATCAGGACTCTGTACCACAGAGCAGACAGCGTCCCCACTAACTCAGCAGCCAGACAGAAGGAGAAATCACACACAAAACAGGCTCTAGAGAAATGTGGATATCCTAACTGGGCCTTCCTGAAAGCAGAGAAGAAACCCAAACAGGACTCCAGCCAGCCATCAGGTGAAAAGAAGGAACCCAGACCCAGACCAGTGGTCATTCCGTATGTTGCGGGAGTTTCAGAGACATTGAGACGTTTATTTTCTAAACACAACGTCCCAGTGGCTTTTAAACCCCAAAATACATTACGACAAAGACTGGTTCATCCCAAAGATCCAGTCCCCCGGCACAAACAGAGTAATATTGTGTATGCTGTTCAGTGTCAGGAGGGCTGTGATCAGTCTTACATCGGGGAAACTAAACAGCCACTGGCCAAAAGGATGGCCCAGCACAGAAGATCAACATCATCAGGTCAGGACTCTGCAGTCTACACTCATCTCCAGGCCAGCGGTCACTCTTTCAGGGATGAAGATGTTCACATCCTTGATAGAGAGGAACAATGGTTTGAGAGAGGAGTAAAGGAGGCCATCTTTGTGAAAAGAAACCGTCCATCATTAAACAGAGGTGGAGGCCTCCGGGTTCAACTGTCCCCCACTTACAATGCTGTTATTGCTAGTATCACTCAGCCCTCTGTGAATAGCAAACAACCATCAGGGTGTTAACGATCCATCGTCAGGCTGATGGTCCTCCTTGATCATGTGAGCAGCTGGTTTCGGCTGTCATCAGCCAACTGGTTGATCCACTGTGGGAGGGTGCTATTTATAAGACTGAGCTGAACACAGCTTCTCAGACTGAGGAAGTCTTTCGGACGAAAGACGAAACGTTTCTACAGTTTTTTTTTTTTTTTTTGTTTTGTTTTGTTTTTTGAATGTCCAGAGGACCAGACTTAGCTTTTTTTAGAACCATTGGTTGGTTCTCTATATTTCAGATATGAGGCAATGTACAGTATTCAACAGGTTCCTCCAGTTATTTTTCATAGTGTACCACAAGGCTCTGTATTAGGAACCACCCTCTTTACAATCTAGGTAAATGTCAGAGCATCCCTGATGAAAGGATACAAGGCCCTTAACCTCCCTTGGGCACCCAGTCCTCTGCTCCACACAGAGGGCTGTGGTAGCTCTGTGGTTGCGTCAGGAAGGGCATTCGGCAAAAAAAATCAAGTGCCAAGTGCACTGCAAAAACAGCACTACTTGAAAATATTTGTGACCAATTTTTCTTATTCGGGGGGGGGAGATCTGCCTATAAGCAAAGTTTTCTTGGCTAGAATTCTTAAAACTAGCAAATTAATCTAACTTTTTGCCTTAAAACTAAATTGTCCAAAATTTAAGAAAATCACTTTTTACAAGCAAAGATGAACATTTTCTTAAAATGAGATTCCCCCTTCATTATTTTATGCATCATTTAAGAAAATTTGACTTATAAAAGGAGACAGAATTAGCACTTTTGAACAAGCTGAATTTAAGAATGAATTATTTGCCTTTTAGGATTTTACAGATTGAAGAAGTCCTTTGGATGAAAGACAACACGGTTCAACATTAAAAAAAAAAAAAAAAACATTTATAAACCGTCCAGAGAACCTGACTTAACTTTGTTGAACCATCTCCAAAGATTCATGGTTCTTTCAAATTTCTTTTATTTGCCATCATAATGTAACATTTACTATTCTGGAAAGTTCTTTCCTAATGGGCCCACAAGCTGTACAGGAATCCTGGAACCAGCTGTTCACCTTATTGCATTTGCAAAATTCCATAACTAGGTAATGTTAAATTCACGATATAAAGTTTAACGTGAACTGCTAGAAATTTTTTAACGCTCCGTTATTTTAAGGCAGCTTTAATACATTTTGGTCTTGACTGTTCAGACTTAGCTCATCAATCCAGTTGAAAATAAACTCTATAAACTGGTGCTGCACACCTATAGCTGCATTCATATTTAACATCATTGTTATAGTAGTTTAATATATTAGTCAAAGACTTTTAAAAATAAAGTCCAGTGGAAAAAGTTGTTTTTAACTGTCGTTTTTTTGTGTATAGTTTGTGCTTTATTTTCTGAAACTAGGAATTTGTACTCATTTTTCTGGCTTAAACCCAAAGTAAATTTTCAACTTTACGGACTTTCAGACAATAAAATGATCCTAAAACAGCAATTTGTAATATCTTTATATGTAGATATTTTGCTTCATATTGTACAGTACAGCAAAATAAGGACGTAACTGGGTTTTTATTACCAGTTCGTTGCAGTTTCAACCAACATTAGGACACAGCCATGTTTGTGAAGCTTGTACAAGAAACTGACAGTGAGGTTACAGTCACAACAGGGTGAGGTGGGAGTAGGTGTCAGGTGTGGACTTAGTCCTCCCTGGAGGCCTTCAGCTTCTGCTGTTGCCCACTTTGACTGAAGGCCAATTAATTCAGCTACGTTTGGGATCAACTCGAGGAGAAACCGAGCCACACCGAGCTTCAGAATAGTTGTTTATTACTGCCTCAGAAGTACAAAGAGAACAACCTGAAAATGCTGAAATAAACCGGTGATGGCAGAGTGAGGTGAAGCTTTATGTGTTGAATTTTACCAAGGTCATGTACACACTAACTTTTACTAAGGTCAATTATTAAACAGTATAAAATAGAATAGAAACGGTCTTTATTGGACCACGGATGGGAAATTCAAGTGTAACAGCATCAACAGATAAAAAAGTGCCT